>JAMKCH010053462.1:0-10504 GCA_023653785.1 Ophioderma brevispina
CCTGTGGAGACTGGCCTTTGTTTCCAATCACAAAACATTGTGACCATGATACAAAGTTCCTTTACAGGATCAACTTAGTGGAACCCGGATGAATTCAGTTCTACAATGGTTTGTAATGATAGGCATTGTCCATCCCGCTTTGTGCTAATCTCTTATCCAAGTTTGGCCCACTTTTTATGGCAACATAAAAACTTAGGTATGTGTGTGTGCATTGATATCAGCATGTGTTATTCCCCCGTACTGTGATAAAAATGATATATTGTGTCGGTTTATTCACATGCAAATTTTTGGTTGACCGTAAATTTTATCGGTGACATGCCTGTAAACTACATAAAATAAGCGTTTACGGTAAAATACCGTAAAAATTACGGTCAACCGTCAAATTTAAGGTAAAATGCCTGCAACCCAGTGCCGTATTTTGTTTTTCGTTACGGAAATTTACGGCAACTCTTAACATGACGTCAATCATATGGCAGCCAAAACCTTGAAACATCTTTAAAAATAACTTGCCTTCAAATCGAAATCAATGTGGTAATGACATGAAATGTACTTGATCCTAACCACTGTATAACATACGCGCATTTAAAACAAACTATAGTAGATTCAACCCATCGTGTCACCTCTATTACTTTTGGAGGTATTAGCATCGATGAGGGGATGTTGCAGTGGAGGCAAATTAAATTCCACGCTAAATCCATTGAAGCATGTAGTCCGATAGCAGAGAAAAATCAATGTGCTTTTTGAAAAACCATTAGGGTAACGTAACTCATTTATAAGCTTTATGCTACATTAACTCTCAAACATTCCGACTAATCGTTTTGCTTCAATGGCATTCAATGTAACAGGCGAGTTTGGAATATCACGGCAGCTTGAGCGCCCTGTTTGAATACAAAGGAACATAAATGTCTTTGTTAAGTGTAAACATGAAAGCCGATTTTCTCAGTTCTTTCATGAAACAGGTGATTCGGGCACATATTCTACCTGCCTCGTCCCAACTAATCGACCTGTCCAAAACTTTTCCTTTCCGGTGTGACACATGGGTTGAATCTACTAATAATATGGTAGAAAATTGTCAAATTATCATATTATCATAGGAATTACATTTTTTCATAATTTTATTGCACTCAATTAAGTGATCCATTTTTTATTTATCGGGAATACCTAGTATCACTTGGTTTTGATCATAAGTACAATTCTTCATCGTTTATTCACACAATTTATACTTGACGCAATCGTTAGAAATTTGTGTAAAGTATTTTTTTTAAGATATTCACTTTTTTTGGCTGCCAAATTGATTGACGTCATGTTACACTTGAAAAGTATCAAAATTATTTATTGTTCTATCAACCATAATCTTCATTACTTGAAGTTTATTATCGCAGATATTTGCTGGTATAGGGCATATTTTAAAATTATAATATTTGGTCTTTCCATTTTGATTTGACTAGATGTTGCAAGTTCCAATGCCTTGTTGTCGTTGGTCCTATAATATATCTAGTAACTCCATAGTTTTGCTATAGAGGGTTTGATAGATATTTTTCATTTATGGCGACGTCCTCTTTGATTTGCAAATGCTCAGTATTTCGTATCAGACTTCCCGACAGATTCTTATCTAACACACCCTATTACTCAATTTTACCGTCAGGCCATAAGTTGGACCTAGGCTACCCGACTATTAGCTGGATTTAACTCGGGCTCCTATTTTTTTATTTGTTAGTGGCAGAAACAGCCTAAATGTGCATCTTCGGGACCGTTTAAAATTGCTTAAGTTATCACGATGGCTTCTGTTTCGGGATTGCGGTGCGGCGTTGTAAATATAGCACGGAATAACGCTGGCAGCTTCCGTGATTGTTGTCACAGTCGTGACATTTTTCGAATCGGGAATTTTTTTTCGCAGGAAGCTCCAATACCAATGCAAACCATATTGGCACGTCTTATTTAGGGCTATTTCATTATATATGTGCCGAGATTCATGCCAATAAATCCCTTTAAATGCTGCTTCGAAAGTTCAGCGTGAAAATGGCGTTTTCTTTCGCAAGGAATACTCCCAATGACCATGAAAACCCTCTGGTACGTCTTATTTAAGGATATAGATATATAATATAATATATATATATATTATTTCATATAGATTCATAATTCATCCATAAAATCCTTTCTCCCTTTGACCGAGCTTTATTTGAATCAATCCGCAGTCCGTTCAGCTTATATATCCTTTTGCAAACTTTGTCAATGTCATTTCATGTTCGCTCAAATATATCGAGCAAACATGACTCGAACAGCAATGTTTTAATGCGATGGATACCTGGAGAATGTTCATATCCATTAAAAAGTAACATGAGCAAATACCCTTTTAACCTGGAATTCCCATACCGAATAAACCCTTTATGAAAATTACCAAAGACTTTGCAGATGATTAATAACAGGCTTCTCACCAGCCGACTCTGGAGTGAGTGAGTATTAAGTTTACGACACCTCAACACAACTGTGATATATCGTGTCATTAGCGTTTTAACAACAAACCTTTATAAACATACACACAATAAAAAAAATAAAAAAAATAAAAAATTTCTAAAAAGTAAAATTTTTTAAATTTTAAAAAGTTTCAGCCTCCTTCAGGAAATTTATCACCTGAAGAGGCCTAATATCTTAAAATTCTCAAATTCATGGACCTACTTTTCTCCGAATAGCGCATGAATCAACGCCACTCAACATGTTTCAGCAGAAGAGCAATCCCAAGGAATACACCGAGGGACTGGTTCACCTAAGCAAATAACTATGAGTCATATAAGTATGACCAATTTTACATCGCGCTAATCCAATCTCGTCCCTTCGTCCAATCAAACCTGAACTAACAACAGCTCCAACAGTTGGTTGAAAGCATGCATTTTATTATTAGGAAATGAATCCCCGAGCTTTGCCACCTATTTCTGATAAAGCTATTAACTGAAGCCTAAAATCAGTAAAGGGATCTCAGTGATTGGTTGTTCATATTAAGGACTTCTTTCGCCAATACATCCACCTTTTCATTGCCTTGAATCCAATTGACTCTGAAACCAAGCTAAACGGATTTATTCAATTGAGACAAATTGAATACTTCAACAACTCAGCAATATAGTGATGAACTCTACCTTCTCCGTTTCCCTCCGCCTTTTAAAGCCATAAGACGAGTAGTGAATCAGTAAATATACTGAAAATGACTCATTGGAAATTTTAAGCTATTTTAAATAGTAAAGCCAACTTAAGTGCCCAATTCAGCGTGACATAAAGCATTATCAGGTAACCTAATCAGACGTTGATCACGGCGACCGCCGCTTAAAACAGCTGTGCAGCAGCCCTTTCCAACACCTTAGACCCATCTGTATAAATAGCTCGATTTTTATGTATTTCTGCCTAAGATCATCAATTTAGCTTGAAAAAAAAGATCAGTTAGCATTTCATCTTGACAAAAAGTTAGGTCAATCTCAAGTTCAACATTTGTTCAAGGAGACTAATAGGAAAATCAAATGAACGCAAGTTATCAGCATTAGGACACACCTGTGAAAAACCCTCTTTTTATAGAAATAAATGTTATACGGATTCCAAAAGATGGAATAGATTAGGTTTACTAGTATAGAGTTGGTAAATTTACGAAAAGGTGGCTCCCGTGTGTTGGGATATCATAATTTACTAAGTTTTAGAAGGATATTGAAGAGCTATTTTTTCCGTCTTAGATGTAATGGGTTCATAGCTTCGACATAAGCTTTGCATTGGGAAGGACGAAAAAGCACCCAAGCATAGTCGAAGACCTTGATCCGGCGTGGTTTTCAAGCTTTTTCAAATCCGACTTACTAGCAGAACTATAAACAATGCAACCATAATCCAATTTTCATCTCACAAGTGATCTATAAAGGCGACGCAAACCTGAGCTATCTGCACCCCAGTCTTCTTGTGAAACTAACTTTTAAAAGATTCATACCTTTTTGACATCTCTTCCGCAAAAAAGTCAATATAGCTTTTGAAGTTCAATTTACTGTCAAATATTAAGCTTAAGAATTTAGTCTGTGGAATAGGAAAACCTTCAATTTAGTTAGTTCTGGGTCAAGGTGAAGCCGTCGTTTGTTGCACAAAAATTGCATACACCATTTTAGTTTTAGAGCAAACGGAATCATTTTCATCTGCCCACTGTTGAATCTTATTCAGGCCATTTTGCATGTCTTTTTCTCTCATTGAAACAACACAATGGCTCAATTCAAGTGCCTTGTCGTCAGTTTTATGAAGATGCCTGTGTTGTCTTCCAGCGCATCAAATAAAAGGGACGTGTTGTAATACTTGCGATCGGTCCATGAGATTCGAATATAAAAAGGACACGACACATTTGTAATTCTGATAGTAAATTTTGATTTGCAACAACCCATTCTGCGTGGAGAAAAATATTGTAAATAGTGCCATTATCTCCACTTCAGTGGCATTTTACAAGTCAAAAAACTTCAGTTTGACGAAATGTAAATAGTACACTCTATATAGTCCTTTATTAAGAAGCCTCAGCGTTAATTCCATTTAAGTTATTTGAAGCACTCAGGCTTGATTGGCTATCGATTCAATCTATTGTTATCATGTACTCATTCCATTACAAAATTGAGGCAGAACTGCCTTGAAATCGGGTTACCGGACAGTGTACTGAAAATTGCGACCATACCGACAACACCGTAAAACCCTGCCACCCCACACATTTCCCAAGTGTTTCTTTTTTGTGCTCATTGAAAATGCGAGTATCTAAAATGTCCATGAAGTTTTAACGTCGAGTATGACGAGTGCAGCCCACAGTAGATTAGTTCTCGGTGGTGCGAGCACCGTGTCCACTACTTAAGAACGCCATTTATGACAGGAGTATTTGCAAAGACGACTCGGCTCCTTCGGCAGCCGTCTTTACTCTTGATACCAGCTTCTGAAAAGATACTTTTATATTATAAAAAAAACGAATCCCGTATCACAGAAACAAACGACGAAATAGAGGATAGAATTTACAAGATATTTTACAGTTGAGTTTGAGTTGTGTGGAATGAGTAAATTTGGGAATTCACAGCACAACACTAAAATATTTACAAGACAAATATTAAAAAAAACCTCTTTTTCCATTATAACATTACAAACTCGTAATCTTTTTGAAAATGGCAAGATGCGTAATATTTTATTAATGAAACCGACTTCTTATTTTAAGATTTTGAAAAAATTATTAAAGGTATTTAAATACCTTATTTGTTGTTAATACAAAATGTTTCAAATACTTGAACATTAGACGAGTTGTTCCTTTTAGTCACCTTCTTAACGATATACAAGGGATACATCGGGTCTATTCTTACCACGAGCCACGCGGTGGGGGGGGGGGGGTGAGAATATAAAAAAATGTAATGGAGAGGGCACAAAGAGGCCTCATATACACAATGTATACCTGTCGGAAATTGTCCAATTTAGAAAAAAAATCATTTAATCACAACCAATTTAATTTTATTTACCACCTGTAATCTTAACTTTGTTCGGTCTCTCGGTGCTCCCTTCAACGGTGTTAAGATATCATTATTGCTATCCTTTTCAACTGTATAGGGTGCCAGCGACAACATGAATAACTTAGCGGTAAACAAGAGCTGTCCTGTTTGGAGAAAAGAGCGTTCCATTTCAGCTTCAGGCATCTTGGCACATGGCTTTTTTTTCAGTTGGCGCAAATACGTAAATAGGTCTCCTGGTAAAACAAAGGAAAAAACAATCACAACTACCATAAAAACAAAGATAAATAAGCTGGTAAGGCTCAGCAAATGCGAAATTAGATTACCGCGTTGTGACCGAATCGGCCATAGGTCTTTTGCAAACCGTTTCCGAGTCCAACTCCTGAGTGGGTCAAATCCACTAACTGAACTTTATTGATCGGACGACGTACAAGTACTAAGATGAACAGGCCAACTTTTTAAAAAGGTGCTTTTCGTGTAAGTGTTAAGTTCATCGTGTAATTTCAAGAAAGGACATTGGAAATTGCAGTTTTATTCCAAAGGTGCCGCATTTTTAAATGTTATGCGCACCTTTTCGTATCACGGTGCCCTGTAGATCACGGTCCTCATAGCTCCTCATTTCTGTCACTTTGGTTATTGAAAATACAAAATTTCTAATTTTGGCTTATTATATTCGAGCAAACGAAACGGGCTCAGTGCAACACCCATGGGATTACACGCTTTATTCCGGTCAGCGGTAAAATGTTGCGCATCACAGAATAAAGCGTGTTCCAATGGGCGCACTGAGTCCGTTTCGTTGAATTAATAAGCACCCTAATTTTTTTTCGAACAAGCAACCAAAGATTACTTAGGCCAGCGGTTTAGAGGCATCTTTTTCAAGCAGGTCGGGGGACGAAACTCTGAATCGCCATCATGACGAAGTGTGAACTATAGCTTTCATGGTTTGATTTAGCGCATAAGTGGTTATTACACGGTTGTTTTTTTTTAAAGTGACTTTTTAGGGGGTATGGGATACCAAGAAAAATGAAACACGAAAAATGATGGATCACTGTTCTTTAAGTGGCCACACCTTGGTTCCAATCATTCCCCCTGTTCACGATTGCGTTTGCAGCCGCTTATTTCGTTTTTTAGTTGCATTGATCACTGATTCACGTGCGCTCATTCCTTTTAGTTTTACTGCAAGACCGTCTATATCACAGCGTGGAAAGTGGTCTGGAATCCCCAGCACTGCGCCAGAAATTGTCAACATCGTCCCTGGGGATAGGATACATACCCTGTCGATTACGGTTAATTAGTCCATGGGCCATCTGGTCCAGTGTGCTTGAACTGGGCTCCATTTGCGGTCACAACCTACGGTGTGAGAAAAAACCCCATTTGATTATTTTAATTCATGCCAATGAAGTTCATAGTACTTACTAAATCTTACTAAGTTTAACATTCAAGTTTTATATTTTTGGTGCAGATGGTAGAGGTCTGAAGTTTAACCAAAACAAGCTACAAACAAAAAGCCCTACAATTTCAATTTAGCATATGTATATTAAAAGCAAAAAACTGATTCAATGTATATTATATCATATAAAAATCGTTGCTTTGAGCCATGTGATAGTCCACATGCATGAAAAGAAAACGTGCGATTTCGTGCTGTCAACCAATTGCCTGCCTATATCGGTCAAATTTTTTGGCTGCCAGCCTCGTAAAAAATTGAAACAAATCAAAAATCACACTCGTAATATAGATTCACATGCATGAAAGAAATCGAGTGAATATCATGATAAAACTGACTGCCTGCTCATATTCGTTGCAAAACACGGGAAAGTCAATAAATTTGACATTTGTACTATCATTCTCCTATGATTCAATATTTGTAACAATATTGGACCATTCTCCCAAAAAAAAGACAAAAATGGCGTTGATGCTAGTGCTATATTTGCTTTCTTTAACATTGTCGTATCCTTCCACGTTGCCTGCATATTTTCAATACTTTCATATTAAAAACCCTCTTTTGCATAAATGGACGGAAATTAAACATTTAGGGTAAAAAAAAATGAGACGTACATCACTGTTAAAAATATTTTCCTATTTACTTAAATTTCTGGCAGCAGTATTTCCATTCATTTTTAGGGTAAATTTACAGAATTTTTTTCTGTCAAATTAACGAACTTTGACACTAATTTTACAGAAATTTTGGGTCTCATATTACGGAAAAAAATGTGTATTTTAAACAAATTTTCAGTAATTTCAAATTACTGAACCAACAAAAAATTCCGGAAATATCTTGCCCAAGAAATTTTTGAAATATTTCCGTAAATTACATTTTTTTATGTTTTTGTTTGTTTTTTAATTTATATTCTTATTGTTTTTCTAAAACAGATTTTCCGTCAATTTACGCGGAAAATCTGTTTTCCTTATTAATTTTACGTCATTTTTAACAGTGTGAACCTGTTGGTTTTTTTAATGTTATTAAAAGTTTAATTCATTTTTAGTTTGAAACAGGGCCCATGTTGAATGGAACTTCAATTTTTGCTGTTGCAAGCGTCATAATAGGATTCTTTGCCTCAGCAAATGGTCCCAACATTTGTAGCACAATATGGACGCCCTTCCCTTTCCATATATTAGTAAGGTTATTACAATTCAACGACACCAACACAATTGTGTGTTACATCATTACATCAAACACTTAAGAACAAACTTAAAACATTAAACATTAAATTCCACCATCTTGGCAGTATCAATCACTTTGTTAATTTTTAATAAACTGGTCTAAATGAGTAATTAGCTTTTTCATAATTTTATTGGTCAAAATGATCGTTTTGACCGATGGACAGGCAAAGAGGCAACCGATAATTAACAGATTAGTTTTTAAGTGTTCATTATTTGCCCACCCAATCTGAATTATAAATTTTTACAAATGTACCAAAGACAATCCATTAGATGGGAATGTTTTGAATTGAAAGCTTTACAAAGTGCACAAATTGGTTGCTTCAAGGCACTACTTTAGGACACTTACAACTCGCTGCACATTAAATCAAATTAAAATTTTGAACTTCGAGAACCATTCACTAAGGTATCCGAGTGGAGGGAAAGAACGTCAAGTCTTACAAATTGACTTCACATGTCCTTTGACCTTAGTGCCTTTGACTTCATCAACAAATGGAAGCATCCCATGTTGCAGAACAGCACCCATGACTCAATTGAAGTATGCGGATATTACAGGCACATGTTAACCCTTGTTCACAGCAGACATACAGTGGACAAAGTGACAAGCGACCCAAAAATGCCGTTTTAGGCTCAGTCACTCATTGTAACCACCCCGTGTCCGCCCCACGTTCGATTCTATGTCTATCCTTCCCGAATTCTATGTTGCGTCTAATAAGGAATACCATCCTCCATCCCATACGAATTTAGTCGCGATAATCTTCCTTACGCCTGACCGTTGTTGTACACGTTGAATCTAATCTGGCGATTTTAGCAGGTTTGATGGTATTAGTCAGTTCATGTTTTGATCAATTTGATACAAGATGCCGTCGACATATGGTAAAGCAGGAGGTTATTCAGTGCCGTCAGGTTTCCTTTCAAGTAGAACATAAAACTGAGTCTGGAAGTAAGCTGAATGCTTCATTTACTGGGTTGCAAAGCCGGTCAATGGACTGATGAAAGAATCTACAGAGTTAAAACTAGTATATTGATGCGGGATCATTCTTTGCTCTATATTAAAAGGTGTCGCGGGAAAACGAAAAACTCAACATTTGGCTATGGTATATTTTCGTTAAAACACACGAAATTGGTCGTTGAAAACCAAAATAGGTTAAAACACACTGACTTAATCTGATACATAATTGTTCTTCCTCAAATTGGACGTATAACAATTGATGCGGCTTTATTCCAATACCAAGGCATCGACGCACGTTCTGTTATTCGGGCCCGTACGGGACCGGACTTTTTGTCCACTTTTTTTTGCCGAATTTTTTCATAAACAAGTCTAAAATTGGAAATTTTGACAAGTCCCTTAAGTCCCCATTTTTAGTGATGAGATGTTTAAAAAGCCCCCCGAAAAAATATACATATCTGCCGGTCTGCGCTGTGGCTACCAGAGATATCCAATATGGCGTCCAACATTGTGACGCCATAGTGGAATAGTAAATGGAATCACAATTGTCGTCACTTAAAGAATGCGGTTGGCCCTGGCCCAAATAAATCAATTTCTGCCACTGCAACTTTCAAAATGGCTACAAAAACGTGATAATTCTAAGGGGTTCCCCAAAATAAGTTCCACCCTAAAATTCGAGGTTATTTTTGTTGCAATAACTCCTAGCAACTGGATGTTCTAGAAATTTTAAGTTTTAAAGAGGAACATTGGTATCACAAATTTGTGATTTAAAAAGTATTTGCAAAATTCCCTGTTACAGTGTAGACTATTGGATATAGACAAATTAAATTATGCTTTATAAAACTGCTCAAACGATGTCATACAATGTCAGCCAAATCTTTGGAAATACCAGCACCCATCAAGTTAATAAAAAAATTGGTCACTGTGACCATGGAAAACGATTTTTCTGGTCAGTGGGTCAAAATTATAATTTCTACCTGTTTTACATGTTATAGAACACTTTTAAAGATTCCTGTTTAAAAAGATGGTTGTATTAAAGTGCTGGTGTTTAAGTTTAACAACCTTGTTTTATTTAATTTGTTTATAACATGTCAAGTTCAATTTTATTATTTTTTAATTCAAATAATACAAAAAAATCATAATGAAACATACTATAACATGTGCTAGGACTAACGTAGACAAACCACCCGAGGGCTTATTTACGTCGGTAGCCCTTTTTTAAAAAAACTAAATTAATAAAAAATATGTACAAGAAAGTTTGATCAATCATATATAAAGTACTATATATATATATATTATGCATCGATAAGGGCGAAAATTGCACTACCTCATCCCCGCACCCGCCACGCATATCACGAGCTATAATTTATCCAATAGAAAAGTGCAACGTAATATGGGGGGCGGGAGCGAAGGT
>JAMKCH010053463.1:0-10230 GCA_023653785.1 Ophioderma brevispina
GTATAATTTCTGATTTTATTTATATGTCACTCCCATTAGGAATTTAGACAAAGTGCGGAGGTTAGGAGAACTGGCCTGGCCAATGTACGGTCCCGATGGCAATTCATACCTGCGTTTGGTGCTATTCCAGGAAATTCTTCCTATCCATATCCAATGAGGTCTGATCAATATGTATGGAAACCTTAAAAGGCTATAGCTACATATTTGTCAGACAGATTAAATATTTATCAATTCAGGATCATTTCTTCTTCCTGCTGTAATGCAAATGATTTGTTTTGATAGCAAAATAAAATTGACGTTGTGGTCCTGCATGTGACAGATGCTCTTTCATCCGGGTGAAAAGGCTATTTCTTCGCTCTTGCCATCCGTGTATGAGAGCAGCGGATAATCACGGGTTTCTTCAAACAGGCTAAATAATTGGTTTGTCGCCGATCGTGCAAGGGCTAATTTAAACTTTTGCCGTTCGATATTGATTTTCAATAGGTGCATTCAAAGCGCTAATCGGTTCGCTCATGTATTGTATTGGTTGCTAATGACGCATGATTATCTTGGCAGCGTACTGGCTCAGTGCTTGGTGTTTTATCACACTTGCATCTGTTTTCATCACATTCGGACGTGTGGTCAGTTTTGTCCGAAAAATTCCGCCCTTACCACTCCCATGTGGCATCCTTTTTGCATCATATTTGGGGCTTGCCCTTTGGACTTTTTAATTTGCGTTTAAAACATTCCCAAATACATTAACATACAACTATTAATTATAATATATTAAATATAGTTTTGTTGCAGTTTGTATGAGATCCGCTTTGGTCCCCGATTTTGGCAAATTAAATTGGTAAATAAATAGTGTGCATGTACATATCAAGAGATATGGTAATTGCTGTTTGTTTCAAGATCCGGTTTTCGACTCGATTCGCAGGTTAAATGGTAATACTTATAGGGTGTTTATAAAGTAATTTGCAGATCGTTACTAGATCACTTTGGGTTTCGATTTGGCAGGAATAAATTGAAACATAAGTAATTTGCGATCGGTACAATGACCGCTTTGGGTCTCATTTGGCGTCCAATTGGCAATCAGTGGTTACTTCAGCGTAATAATAGCAGATCGGAAGAACCGCTTTGGGTCTCGATTTGGCTGGTACATTTGAAGATTAGAGTCGGCAGATCGGTATACGGTCCGCTTTTCGGATCTCGATTTGGCAGGTAAGGTTTAGTACTTATTTTCAATTGGTAATCAATTAGGTACTTCAGCGTACTAATAGCAGATCGGTATAAGAGCCGCTTGGGTCTCGATTTGCTTGTAAATTTTGAAGTTTATATATGGTCATAGAGATGTCGGCAGTCGGTACTAACAAGGTCCCTTTCGATCGCGAGTTGGCTGGTAAATGTTGCTGTATTTTATGTGGTGTAGTGTGCCAGCCGATCGATATAAGATCCGCTTTTGGTCTCTATTTTGACTGTTACATTTGTAAGTGTATGTGTATTTTTCCGCAGATCTTTTATAATCTATTGGGTCTCGATTGCGGATAAATTGTTAATTTTATTTTGTGAGTACTTTGTTCAAGGTGAGTGTCAGCAATCGTATAAGATCCCTTTGGGGTCTCGATTTGCCTGTCAAATTTGTAATTGTAATGTGTCTTTTTGCTCCGAATCGTGTATAGTCCTTTTCGGGTCTTGTTTTGGCGGCTAGAATTTATTAATTCATGGTTACTACGACGTCATGAATCAGTATGTTCTTTGTAGAGTTGATGTGAAGGGCGGAAAATCCTTAAAATTTTTAATAATTTGAATGTTTATATTTATATGTCAAGCCATTAGGAATTTAAACAAAGTGCGGAGGTTAGGAAGACCTGGCCTGGCCAATTGTACCGTCGATGGCAATTGATACCATGCGTTTGGTGCTCTTTCCAGGGAAATTCTTCCTAGCATCCAATAGGGTCTGGAAACAGATTGTAGGGTAACCTTAAATGCTATAGCGACATATTTGTCAAAGACCAGTTTAATATTTAATCAATTCAGGTTCATTTCTGAATGTATGCAAATGATTTGTTTTGATAGCAAAATCTTGACCTTGGTGGTCCTGCATGTGACAGATACTCAGTTGCAGTCCGGGTGTGGGAAAGGCCTATCTTAGCCTGTGGGACCCCCACTTCGCAGTAAAATATGTTTAGGAATTAAATACTTTTCTGCACTAACATTGCAAACGCCATTTTTGAAAGCCAAACAAATTTAAAACTTTAGATGTTTGCTACAGCTATCCGCAATCATGTTTAACAGCAAAATCTATATGAATTTAAAAGATATATGGTAACAATTAGTAAATTAAAATGTTTAAAACAGTTTTTACAGTGGATGTTAGATTACGTGTATGTACACATTGCATTATATGATCATATCTTTAATTGTTGAATCTTTTTTGGTTTTCAATATATGGTCACACACCAATTTATTACATTATCTGAGTTCCTTCCATAAATTTATATCTTATTTGCTAGCAAATATAGGTCTATGATTAAGCTCCTCACGATCCAAAATTGCCATTCTTTAAAAGATTTCACTGTTGTACATTTGAACGAACGAAACGAATTCCTTTGCACAAGCACCCACCTGAACCTTCACGCTTGCTTTGAATACCATTTCCCTATTCCGTACCTTTTCATGGACATTGATTGAACATTTCGGGAAATTGGACCGACCTTTTAGGCGAGTTGATGCTCTATTCATTTAATTGCTTTGAACATTGCCGAATTGGATTGAGTTTATTTGCAGATTTGAAAATATACATTTTAGAATTGCGTAAACTCAAAAGCGAATAACCCAAAAGCTAAATCAATGAAATTAACTATTAATTGGCCGGAAAAAACCTATATTAAAAACGAGGTGCACGAAATAAAAATGTTGTCCACATTAGCATCGATAATGCGAAAGAGTGAAAAAGAACATGTGAAAATGCATTTTTAGCTCAATTCCATATAACTATATTAAGGTAGGAAAAAAACACCAAATAGTGCAAATAAAACGAATTAATTTGAGAAAAATTTTCATACAGTCTCCCGCAAACAGACATACAGCGTGTCATCTCAAATCTACCCTAAACAACCGATTGGTGTTTAGAGCTTACAGAATAAACAAAAATCACTAATGTGTTGTGTATAAGGTCAAACTGTACAGGTCTGGTAACATCTGGGGATATTCACAGGGAAAGACCTTTTTGATCTCAAGGGATAAAGCACGATTTTCTATTCCGAAACCTCAAAAAATCATCACATTCATAATTTCATAATATATTCATATTTTATTTGCTTATTTGGTTTTTGTAGGTATACATTTGCGTGTAAAACTTCCTCGAAAACGTGGATTCCGTAGGGGGTCCATGGACCCCTTTGGCACTAACGGGAGTGAAAAAACACCTCATACACTTAAGTGTTGTTTCACTTAAACATTTTAAATGTTTGTACGATGTACGTATGTATGTATAATCTCTTGTTTCTCACAGGCCCCTGTTTAAGTCATTTTTTACTGATTGGGCTTACCCTGATAAAAATGGATTGAATAAATAATAAGTAACTTTTTTATAGTTGAGGGGGGTCGTTGTTTTAATAGTTGAGGGGTTCTTTGTTTTATAGTTGAGGGGGGTCCTTTTTTTTTAATAGATGGGGGGTCTTGGTTTAATAGTTGAGGGGTCTTTGTCTTATAGTTACGTGGGTCCTTTGTTTTATAGTTGAGAGGTCCGTTGTTTTTATATTAACTGTCTTTGGTTTTTAGTTGAGGGGTTTTTGTTTTTATAGTTGAGGGGTCTTTTGTTTTAATCGTTGAGGGGCTTTTGTTTTATAGTTAAGGGGGTCTTTGTTTCATAGTTAGGGGTCTTTGTTTTATAGAGAGGGGGTCTTGTTTTAATATTTTACGGGGGTCTTTGTATTCATGTTGAGGGGTTCTTTGTTTTATAGATGAGGGGTGGGTCTTTTTTATAGTTGAGGGGTTCTTTGTTTTAAAGTTGAATTAAAAAAAAACATGTGTTTTATAGTTGAGGGGTTCTTTTTGTATTATAGTTGAGGGGTCTTTGTTTTATTAGTTTGAGGGGTCCTTTGTTTTATAGTTGCGGGTCTTGTTTTATAGTTGACGGGTCTTTGTTTTGAGTGGTCTTTGTTTTATAGTTGAGGGGTTCCTTGTAACCACGTACACTATTCACCTTCGCCAATCGGTCAGCTGCCTCTTCCAACCCCAACATCTGCCTCAAGTCCTCAGTCTCCTCCTGTCCATCAAATCCACCACCATCGCTCTCTCATTGCTCTCAATCTGCCTCCTCAAAATCCCAGCCTCAGTTTCACTCAGACACCACGTCTTGCGGCTCCCATACAGCATCACCGATCTCACTCAACTCTTATACACCATCCTTTATCTTCAAAGAGATCTTTTCCACCTGCAACACTCCCCACTTTCCCTAACTTCACCCACCCATACCTCACTCTCGCTGTCACCGCCACCTCAATCCCCCACCCCCCCACTAACTTATCCCTAGGTATGTGAAAACTCCTTCACTGACTCACATCATCACACAAACTTTCCTCCTGTTCCACCATCCCTCCAGATCCCTTCTCACATCTCTCCACACAAAATCTCTTGCCCAAACTAGGGGTCATCTCTTCATCTTTGTGCATTCTCCCATGGATCCCATTTCCACATGTCTCACACCATACTGAATTTGCTTTTACTCTCTTCCACACAACCCCACATGGTCTACCGACTTCGTCCACCTCCCTCGCCACCCCACTCCACCAGAACTTTTGTATTTCCAAGGTTTACCTTCGGCCCCTACTCTCAAAAAGGCCTTCTGCCATTTCAAAACTTCTCCCTCCGTCCCTCCAATGTCTCACTCCTTAAAACCAAGTCTACGCATACAACATCTCACTCAGCACAACCTGTCTTTGCACTATCTGTGAATACATCAATCACAATTGCATAAAATCAATGGCGAAAGTACAGAACCTTGATGCACACCCACTTAACCTCAAACTCCTCGGACAAATCATACCCCCCGACAGACCACTCTCGATTTGGCTCCTTCATACAACTCATCACTGTGCTTCTAACACTTACGGCTGGTATCTCTCTCTCTCTCTCTCTTCCTCATCGACCCACTCCCATCACTTTCCTAGGTACCCTATCAAATGCCCTTCTCCCAAGTCTACAAAACACATATACAGCTTCTCCTTAGCTCGATATTCCCAAGTGCGTGCAAACTCCTTTTAAAAATAAACACTGAATCTATCGTCCCTTCCCTGCATAAACCCAAATTGCATGTCATTCATTTCCACTATCTTCCGAATCCTATCTCTAGAACCCTCTCCACATCTTCATTGCATGCTCTTAACAACTTCACACCCCTATATGCACCACAACTATTGCATCCCTTCCTTTAAAATTGGAATACCACACTCACTGCCCACTCCCCGCATACCTTCAACCATCTAACCATCTTGACACAACTCTATTCATCACACAATCTATCTCTCCACTCGCCCTAATCAGCTCAGGACTCACCTCTGAGGGTCCAACCCGCCTTTCTTTTTAATTTCCCTTATGCCTTACCACTTCTTTCCCGGCTTGTGACCCTATTAAAACTGCCCTCCACCACATCAGTCTCTACTTTGATCCCACTCATTCTCCTCATCATGATCTCTCCATATTTGCTCTTTCCAGACGTGCCTATATCTTTTCACTTTTCAACTTTTCCATCACTTCCTCTCATTCATCTACATCGTCCCCCCTTCAACAATCTCTTCCATTCTTTTTAGTTGCCTTCACTATCTTATATCCCTTGTTTGGATTCTCTCTCAACAAACTCAGCCCCTTCTCAGCCCCCTCCTTCATAGCCTTCGCAACCACTTTCTTTGCTCGCTTCTTTAGCCTCTTATAGCTTACCTTATTCTCTTCCGTACCATTTTTTCTCATATCCTTAAATGCATCCTTCTTTCCCGCTATCGCCTCCCTCGCCTCATCATTCCACCACCCTGTATCTCTCCTGTCTCTCCTACCTTTTGTTTTCCCACACACTTCATCACATGCCTGTAACACCCCTTCCTTAAAGCACCCCCACAAATCTGACACATCATTCCTCACAAGCTCCCCTACTCTCATCTCTCATCTTTGTCATGTTGAATTTTCCTGCTTGTCTAAAAGCTGCTGTTTTAAGTGTTGCGGTTATCGGAATAACTATCGGTCAATGCACCGATTAATGCTACTGGATAACGCATTACTGCTATTATGATATTGTTTTGTCATGTGAACGCCGATGTTGCACTCATCCCTACCCCGCTCTTTAGAATTTGGTGGCGACGGTAAACAAATTTGTGGCAACCGGCGAGCGTAGCGAGCCGAAAAAAAATTGACACCACTAACTATCTTGCATTGATGTAGAGGGTCCATACTAACTACCAAAGGTGTAAAAGCGAAATGTAGGGACATGAACGATGATGTTTGACCAGTCTTGGCTCCCGCTCAGTACACTTATCCTGATTTATTAAGTTTAAAAAAAATGACATATTTCCACCTTTAAAAATGTTTTTGCCCAATTTACGCCAAAATAATAATATTAGTATTTATTGCTGATTGGGGTTGTGGTATAAATTGCGTGCCAAAACTTCCTTGAGAAAAAGTGGATTCCGTAGGGGTCATGGACCATGGGGCATAAGGGAGTGGAAAAAAACACCTTCATCAACTTAGGTGTTGTTTCACTTAAACATTTTAATGTTGATGAATGTAAGTATGTATGTAGTATAATTTGTTATCACAGGGCCCCTGTTATAGCAGATTTTTACTGATTGGAGGTGAAAATTAGCTTTTTTCAAATTTTAAATAAATAAATATATAAGTAAACTTTATAGTTGAGAAGGGTCTTTGTTATATAGTTAGTGGTCTTTGTTTTATATTGACGGGTTCTTGTTTATAGTTGAGGGGGTCTTTGGTCATAGTCGAGGGGGTCTTTGTTTATAGTTGAGGGGGGTCTTGTGTATTAGGGCTTTGTTTATAGTGAGGGGGTCTTGTATTGATAGTTGGCATGAGGGCGGTCTTGTTTTATATTGAGGGGGTCTTTTGTTTTATAGTTGAGGGGTCTGGTTTTTGGGTCTTGGGTCTTGTTTATAGGCACCCCACCAAGGAGTTTATAAACAATTTTTTATTTATCTTTCTCTAGCCAGGAAGCCATTTTTTTTTTCCATTGCTACAGCACTGATTTCAAAACTGAAAACACAATGTTTCAAAATAATTGAGAATGAAGTCAATAACAAAAAAATTAGCAAGTTGGTCGGTCTTAGCAGGAGGCCTGAACAAAGGCTAGCACAGACTGGGCGATATGTTAAATGTGTAAATCCTATTGAATGGGTGAAACAGATAGCCTATAATAATTTCTTATATCTCTGTTTGATGGGCGGTGTTGTTATGATATTTATACGATATACACAATTAAGGGATTATAATAATAGGATCAACGAAGATGAAATATCAGAAGTTTTAGAAAAATTGTCGTATAATCTGCTGAAAAAACTTTATCCGGACTCTTGCTTTTGGAGGTGCCCTATCTGGTCAAATGACGTCACTTTACTGATACAAAAGGTTTATATACCGATGTAATTAAGCGTACACTACCGTTACCTCAAACTTGACACTCTTGTCGGTCAAATCGGTAAGAAATCAGAAATGGTTGACCCGTCTATAGCACTTAAAAACTTGGAAGAAAGGCGCCAGATTCGTGCAATTTATAACGTAATGGTTTTGCTTCGTATTGAAGTAAGTAAATACTTTCTTAAGGAAAAAATGTTTCGTCCTCTCTCGAGGGTGTTCAATATTTTCCAATATTCAGATACTCTTTAGGTTTTAAATGATTCGGTAAACGCCTGTATGTTACTAAATGGTGTATTGGGTATCTTCAGCCACTTTGAAGTGTGTTTTGTGGCACTCTACGTAGTTCCCCTTGAAATGTGCCTTCTTCTCGTTTCAATATATTTAATATCAATGTGGACCTAGTACCTATAAAAAGTATATCTATTGTAGAAACGAACGAAGGATCCACAAAAATCAACCTGATTTGAGGTACAGGTCCATAAATCATCAAAACAACGGTGCTAATTTTCGTTGCTATTTTTGATTCGCATTTATTACTTTACCTCCAAGCGTTTTCCTCATTAAAATAATCTCGATTTATAGCAAGAAATCTCTGTAAGTACTAGGTGGTCCCCGGTTTCATCACGATCACCTGGTGTTTTTTTGCGATCACATCTTGGCTTGAATGACCCTTGGGTTTTGCGGGTTTTGTTTACTTGAATGAACCCCTGATGAAAAAAATTGCCCTTTTTTTTTTTTTTTTTTTTTTTTTTTTTTTTTAATGTTTTTGTTATTTTAGTTGTTTTTTTGGCATCAATAATCAAACCCACCCTCCAAGTAAAACCCGCCTGTGACTTTGAAATCCACTATAACCAATCTCAGTCGTCAGACAGTAACGGGCACCCACCACCAAATTTCAGAATGTGTCGACCCCAACGCCTCGTCTGCCGAGAAAAATCCCATTTGTCCTCTTTTGACTTTGAATGACCCCTAATTACCTTGTCTGGTTAACTTTTAAAATTTTCTGAATCAACAATCGACCCCACCGTCCAAGTTTCCATGTCCCATACAAACCAATGTTTACCCCCATTTGACCATCTTTTTACATTAATGAACCCGATGACCTTTGATCCCAACCAATACAATTTCTCGGTCTTCCGATGAAAATATACTCGATCAGACAAGACGACATACAGACGGACCACCGGTATTAATAATATAGATCAGTATTAACTTGACTTGACTGAGATACTGATCCTTAAGAGACATGAGGACATTTCGAGAAAGAAGCGCCCCCAATTTTTTTTCGAAGCACGGTTTTTTTTGCATATTTGGATGCTTACAAAGTATTAGATCACATCTGAAGTGCATAAGCCGATTACGGTAACGTTCGGGCCGTCTATATGTAATACGATGAAGAGTTATATTTTTCTGTCTTTATATTTTGAATATAGTCCCGTACGGCTGTGGCATTCAGCCTGACGATTTATGTTTGTCTCGTTACTAAAGAGATGTTAAAATTATGGCAGGTTCCTAATGCGATTATACTTTAAATAACCCCCCCCCCCCCCCCCAAAAAAAAAATGGCATAACCGTGTTTCCTACAAAAAACCGATTCTATAGTGTGTTTCTTTTGTTTTATAAGGCCACTTCCTTTCCGTCCGCAAAAATATGTGGTAGTACAAACAAAAGAGATATACTGATGAAAGGAACATTCGGACTGCAGTATATACTTAAAGTGTTTTGAGATATTGATATTTACAGATTTCCTAGCTAATACCCAGACCCCTTTTCAAAATGTAATATGGCAAAATAGTAAAAGGTACACATGGTTCATTGGGCGTCCAATCTATACCCTGTGATTAAAGTTGGCTTGAGGTACTGATACTGTCAGGGACCGTTTCTTCTGTCAAGGGTTTATCAGGTAGTAAGCCAAAAAGATATTACTCATAGGGATATACCATGTTATTTAATTAATGAGCCAATCAGATTGTTTCTGGCTACGGGTATATCATGTTTTATTATAAAGTTGTAGATGAATGTTGCGTCACACATGGAGCAAGTTTTAAGCTCAAGCAAATGATTCCACTCCCTGAATGTTTAGGCGCAACTCTTTGCAAATAATATGAATACTTTGGAAGTTTCTTTAGGTTATGACATAAACACTTTTCTACCATTGTATGCTCCCTGACCCCTTAATTAATACCAAGGTAAGCAAGTTGCATAGAAAAACCATCATCGTTATAATATATTTTATGTCTAAATTAACTTTTTAAAACAAAATACCGGTTAGGTTTGAAACACTGCACTTGTTATTGCCCATCATTTCACATTTCCCTTGCCAGGTCTGATTTTCAACTCTGGAGAGTCATTGAAGAAAAATCTGGTCGATTTGTGCTTTTGATGCACGAGACTCGGTTTCGGAAAACTACCTTTGAGGAACAGATTACTACAGAACTAAAGCTCTGTTGACGAATTCGTACTTCAGGCAGGGCAAAGTTTTCGACCCAAGTCATATCATCAGCAATGCTGTGTCAAATGTTATATGTTCGGTTGTTTTCGGGAAACGCTATGAATACTCGGATGAGATTTTTAAACGGCTTCTAAGGCTTGTCGATGAAATAACCATTTAGC
>JAMKCH010053464.1:0-21490 GCA_023653785.1 Ophioderma brevispina
TAAGCCCACCTTTCGGGTATAAGGCCCACCCCCCAAATTTTCAAAGGAAAAAAATGCAGAAAACTAGCGCAACACCGCGGGTATAAGCCCAGGTGGTTATTTTGGCATTTGGGACACAGTAATCACGGCAAGTGATAACAATTGCAGCTATTTAAAACTTGAAAAAAAACCCTTTCTTCAAGCTATACGGAACGTGACACCGATCAAATGCCAGTGTTGTAGCCAACCATTTTACCAAGTAATTCTTGGTAGGTGGTGCATTGTTTAAAAAAATAAAATGATTTTACTGGATCACATGTTTATGTCCACAATTATAAATACGGTTAAAAATAAAAATAAGAAAAGAAACACATTATTTTTTTTATTTTTTTTATTTTTTTTATTTTTTTTATTTTTGGTGATTTTTTAGGATTTTTTATGGTCCATCAAGTTCTAGACATAGTGTATGATTCTAACAAGTACGGGTGGTGGTGGCGCGAGGCGGCCAAACTCCCCGCAAATGTCTCCCTTACTGTCGAATGCGAGAGTAGTTCTTTGCAGATTATTTTTATGAGGTACCAGTAATGAGAAAACAAAGTTTTATTGATAAACCCTTACTGTCCCTCGAATCGTATTTTTACTAGTTTCAGGGTCAGTTAAGCTACCACTAAAAACCTACCGGACCCTTAACAGCTACCACTCGGCCGCAATGACTAGCTACTTTCGCGTTACAAAGCTACATTCAAACAAGCCATTTTGATTTTTTTACATTCGTTAGCAGGCATTGCTTCCATAGTTACCTTGCTACATTCAAATTCGTGCTTTCCCCATGTTCCATTTTGATATCTGATTCATTTGAGTATTTTTTTGTATAGCACCGCTCACATTATTATAAGATTAACTTTTTGGTTTGGAAAGTATTAAATTTAAAAGAAAAAATTCAAAAGGCCATAAAACACCCCCAAAACTAATGGTGTTTCCATATGAACGCCGGCATTATCCTCCAGCCCAATGAGGAGAGCCAAACCAGTTTGCGCGGGGAACTTAATGCGGTGTCGTATGAAAAAGACCGGGTAACCTTGTGTTGGCGGTATTTACGTTTAGCCAACCCACCGCCAAGCCCGGCCCCTCAGTTTCATGTTTGTGTTGTAAGTACGACAGCTGACTCTTTGTGTGTGGCATTAGCCGCGTGTTTTCTGGTACTTTCCTCTGTGACGATCCGACGCCGGCAACTTGCCTATCCTATCATGTTGATTTGACATTGAGTGTGGCCCGCGTCTATGGTCATGTTTGACGGCGAAATCCCACCTTGCCCTATAACATCAACAGTAGCTACAAGTCCTTGTTTTGACAAAAATCGAGGGCTTGATAACAAACACCCTGTGGATCTATCAAATAAACGCAAAAAGGGGTGGGGTTTGCTTTGCCTTTTGCTTAGAGGAACATAAATTTAATAAACTGAACGAATAGAATATTTTTTTTTTTTTTTTAAGTGTTTTTTAAAAATAAAGTGCAGACTGTGCCTTTTCCCGGGTGAATTAATATGCCTCTTAAAACATATTATTTGGATTTTTTTTGATCCGATTTTTCTTCCCAATTCCTAGCCCCTCCCCGGTTTATAGCCCACCCCTATTTTTTGAGTAAAAATCTTCCATTTAGGGGGTGGGCTATACCCGAGTGGTTACGGTATGTGGGACCAACATTACTTTTAATTCCAAAAAACATGAAATTTGTTAGCAATTTGAGAGTACCATCCTCATCAAATCTCTTAGTCAGTCGGCCTCTTTAAAGCGGCAATAGCACATTTTTTTCCACAAACTCATGAAATTATTTCTTCAGTTTTTTTTTTGCTCGCAAACTATAGTCCTAGGCCATTGGAAAAGAATAGAGAATAGATTTTAACACATAAAAATAGCATACCCAAAAAAAAACAGAATATTGATATTAATAAGAGGCCTAAAGACATCCAAGTAATGTTTGCTGTAACTTTAAAGGGCCCCGAACTTTAACAACAATGTGTCTATTACACGAAAAATCATAGACTCGTAATCATTGTTATTGAAACCAACAGAAGGTACAGATCGCAAACAGGTGATGCCGTGAGGAATCAACTCTGGGCATGTGTTTTTTTCTGTGTTACTGCCATTTTTGCCATCGTCTGCTGATAATTGCCGGCGACTTAATGATAAAATCCTTTCTGTTTCCATAGCGTGCTGATTTTGGCCTTTAAAATTTCCAGTGAGGGCTTAATGTAAATATAAAAGCTTTTTATAACCATGCCAAACAATATCATTTTGAAAATCTTAGAGGGGGTGCACTTTTTTGCAAATGTGCCAGTTGGTCTCTTTAAATCTATAGACACTTCAAAACAATTGGGTTTACTAAACATGTGTCTGAAGCCAGAACCAGTGTCCTAGGGACTGGCGGTGTGTTTTTTATTCAGTTTCATGGTGATCTGGCCTGTCCTAATGGTCCCTTTGATAATAAACAAGTGTATTAGCAATCGGCCCTCAAGGAATGTTAGCTGGTGATTTACTTATTGATGATTAGATTGTGGTGGGGTTCCTACTCACCCTTATTTTAATCATGGGTTTCTAGGTAAGTTTTTGCCTATTTTCCTCAACAGATTTTAATCCTTGATTATTGAAATGTCATTTTATCTATAGGGAATATTTTAAGTATTTGAACTTAATTTTGGTGCACTTTCAGACAAAAACATACAATGCCATTAATTGCTATTGTTGTAACTTATGATTGTTATTTGTAATTTTAAAATACAGTCCACCAATTCTTTTTTATACACAGTATACCAGTGGAACAGAGCTCTTCACACATGCACACAATGTATAAAGGGAGGTATAGCTGTTCTTCCCCCATGGTAATTTCTCCAAATAATTTTTTTTTGTTGTTTCACTGGTTTTGTTTACATATGAAGTTTTTACAGTGACCAAAAGTCTTAATTGTGCAATATTGGGATGAGTTCTGCTCATTAGGTACTTTTGGTCCCACTAATCATTTTGACAAACCAGTGCAAAAATTGTAGGCCCCTATGGAGAATGTGTTGCAATTTGTAAGAAAGAAATGCTATACTCCTCTTCCATTGTAATTTTTGTGTACATTCCTGCTGCAGTGAATATAGCAAATCAATGTAGGTCAGGGGAATTTGAAACTTTGTCATTATACTTGACTAGTCAAGGGTGGTTATTATTACTATGCCCCCCAGTCCAGGGTAACTCCCCTACCACTTCTTAACTAAGTAGACAATACCCCTCCAATTCTCATTCAATCAATCAATTTATTGCAAAATTCTTTCTATAATAGGGGCATAGGCAAAAGTGGTGCATCCAAAAGTTAACACCTAAGTGACATAAGGGAGGTTCCATGTGGACCCAAGATTTTTTTGTGTGCTCCACGTTTTAACGGGGTTTTAACACTGTAGTGCTTTTATCTTGAGTCAGTGACGTCAGTGCGTAATGCAATAGTTGCAGCATTAAATCACAAGCGTTGATTCAAATCGCTGACGACATACGCACAAGCCCGTATAAAGAGGGTGCAAAAATATACATGCAAAACAACTGTGTGAATGCGGTGACGTCACTGGCTCGCAGAAGGTAAATGGAGTATAAATTATTTTTGCCCAAAATTTTATGTAATTGCTCAAATATCAGTTGCGCATATTTTGGTGGAAAAAAATCAAATCAGCCATGGCGTTTTTATGCTAATCAGCATAAATAAACATTTTGGTGGCAATATTCAAAACTTGTTTTGCCCCTTAAATCACACTGGAGTAACGTTTTGTGAATTTTAAAAGCATTCCAAATATGCAAAAAAAAAATGGTAGCGCTTCTTTCTGGATATACATGTATGTCCTCATGTCTCTTTAAAAGGGTTTAAAGGTGCAACGAGAGATTTTGAGGCACCCAAATATAGTGTCACGATAGTAATTTCATATAGACTAGACACTCAATAGATTTCTTACCTAGTATTTGGCTACAGAAATGCCTTAAAAGAGAGGAAAACAGTGATTCTGATTTGCTTATATTTCAATATAAAACATAGGCTGAATTTTGTATTTGCTCCTATACGAAATAAGAAATTTCTAATTTTTTGTACCAAAGAAATATTTCTCAGCTTAATCCTTTCAGATGGAGTTATTTTTGATGGAAAGCTTTATATCAGGGAAGAAATCAGTACTTTCGATTTTTTAGGGACAAATGATATGTGCAATCTCTCGTTGCACCTTTAACTGAGATTATGGGTTCAACTGGTTTTGAATAGATGTTGGGTAAATAAAAACTAAATTACAACCCTTGCATTTTATGATCTACGGAAGCAGCTCTGAGTTACGCTGTGCAAGTAAATACTCCAATATGCATCTGTCTATTGCATGCAATGCATACAGGGTAGATCATGAAAATAACGGTCATATTTTGTAAACAAGAAGCATACAAGCATGATAATTTAATTTCTCAATACAACTGGGCTTGTACCTGACCCATGTCATTGATGTACAATATGCAGGACCAATATAGCTTGTGTACTGTGTGGGTGTTGGGTTTAGTGTCATTAGGAGGAAAGTGACTCAATCCTGACCTATGCCTTACTTGTGGAATGAGACCGCAAGGTGAAAACAAATTTATTTTGGTACCTGTTTTAACATTTTTTTTAAAGGGATCTCGGTTACAAAAAGATATTGTGCACATTGGCATGTTAAAATGCAAAGTCCACCACAGTGGACAAATACACAATTAAACTGAACAGAACTTGATTGGTTGATGTTTTGATTTTGGAAGGTGGTTTTGCACGATTGGGGTATGTTATTCAAATTTTCTTGAAAACTGATAATTTTTGCGTACAGAATTTTTCATAATTAAGTTCTGTGGAATTGAACAACATGTTTATTTTCCAGGATATATATAATGTCGCTTTATTACAAATCTACATGTATATTACTCTAAACACAAGTTATCTGTCTCTTTGTCCAGCTATGTGGCTTTGGTTGGCCTGTGGGTGGGGAATGACAGTCTGCAGAGTTGTTATTAAAGTCTGAACTCCGAGATTCTGAACTATTATTTTTTTTGTGTAATAATGAAAAATAAGTCCTCTAGAACTAAAGATCGTAAACCTTAAATGCACAATTTCCGAAATTTGAGATGAATCGGGTTGTTCATTTTGATACAGTAAACATTTATGTGGTAGTATTACGTCCCCTGGATACTGTGTATAACAAAATTCCCGGATCCGGGAAAATTTTAAAAAACATACAAATTGGTGATTTTCTTATATGAAGGAATTCGAATAAAGCTTAGCAATTTCACATCACACAGTGATTAGTATATGGACAACATTATGTACATGCAAAAACATGATTTTTTTTTTGACATTTTTGGGCGCCCCTCCTCAGGAAATCTCTGAGTCGGCCTTATAAGAGGTTCATTCATAGTATTTTGGGTATGAATGCTTGGGCATAAACACGTTCTACCAAATCCGATGACTGAACCACCGTTCATGTATACCGTACCTTTTTACTAACTATTACTTACACAATTTAAATCATTACTATCAATTTCAGATTCAGCGCCTGAAAATTGCATGATTTTTGACCACTTTACTTGCGTGCATTCGTCATGGCAACCATCCCATAAACGTTTGTTTTACACTGGCATGTGACAGCGTATTGACCAATCGCGAGCCGATACATATGAGGGGTATACATGAACAGGCTTTCAAAGTCAAGGGATCATCTAGTGGTTCACTTTGCTTAGAAAATCCTAAGAAACAAAACCAATTTGGCCAAAAGAATTCTTGACCTGAGCTCATCACAATTTCTGAGGTCAAAGTCCCACACAGGTCAAGGTCACATGGGGAACTACACTAGTAGTAGTAGTAGTAGTATATTTTTTAAATTTCCATTTTTTTACTTTCATTGGTCCTTCACAAAATTGACACAAGTAAAACCCTGGAAAAAATAACACAGATAATGGGTTAAACAGTGGGCACTGTCTGCATATTTCAGCTATGAGTTTTCATCATATCCAGTTCAATCAATAGTCTGTATTCAGCCATAACCACATGAACGCTACCTGACAATTAGTCACAATAGCAACTTAAGTACGTTTGGGTAGAACATTTTCATATGAAGGGCCCAAGGTGAATGCAAATGAGGTATTGCCATTGATTCCGTCAAGCGCTAACTGCACAACTTCACACAGCACATGACAGAATTAATTGTAATGCCTAATTTGCATACTTGGGACTTCTATTGAAATGTTTACAACCATTTGGAGTCATCAACAACATGGTATATATGATGGTTGGATGAAGTCGGCTACAGCTCCAATGAAAGCTGCATACAACCGGTTATTGCACTGAATGTTTGAAGTAATTCACCAATCACGAAATGTTGTATTCAAGAGTGCCCAGGGATTAACAATGACGTATTTCTGAAAGAGAAAATCTCAGTATTCCCACTGCATTGCTTCCAATGGCGGTTTTGTAACAGGCAGTCATGTGAATCGTTAGAGATTAAACATTCTTGAAATGCAATTTTGTGATCAGTACTTGTCAGTTTAGCCATGTTTCCATCTCAACGATTCAAATCAGTACCCGTACAAAACCTTCATTGGCGCAATGCATTGTGGGAAGCTACCTGATATCTTCTCTTGTATTTCGCATGTGATATTCCCTGAAAATGCTTTTGTGCAAGAATTACATATCCTTTGTGCCTACTTTGTAACACAGAGCAGATGCCAAGTCTGTATAATGTAATGTAATTATATGCCACATTTTCTGCAAA
This sequence comes from Ophioderma brevispina, assembly GCA_023653785.1. NCBI lineage: Eukaryota > Metazoa > Echinodermata > Ophiuroidea > Amphilepidida > Ophiodermatidae > Ophioderma > Ophioderma brevispina. Next base: position 6,776 of record JAMKCH010053464.1, read on the forward strand.
CTGTACTCAAATTCCATCCTACCAGTTACATATTTTTTTTTAATCATGAACTTCCTTTGGTTGCAATGTTGTTGTGTTTTTCCTAACAAAATAAGTTTAACCATAATCCTAGACCAAAATTAAGACATGATGAAAAGAAATCTGAATGCTGGTTATAGGCATTGGCATATATCACTTTAATTGAGCTTCAGTGCTTAAAAGGCATGTGACGCCCTTGCCCTTGAAATATAGTAGACACTGCAATTTGTTTGTGAGTCTGTCCGGCACTTTGTTCCACTGTGCTCTATGTATCAGTCTGATATTTGGCATGGTGATACGGCATTTGTGCGAGGCCCTGGTCACCTTTGCTAGACATTATCCCATTCGGTCCAAAAGGTCTCCACATGTCATTAGCCACGATACTGCAATTGTCTCTCATTACCTAATACAATCTCATGAAGCTTCTTTTAAAATTAGATCTAAAAGGAAAACATGTTTCAGTTTTAAAATGTTGTTCTGCCTATTTAATAAAAAACACAGACAAGGCAGGTCCAGTTTTTGGTGGGGTTTTTTGAATGTTTGTCTTCTACTATAAACCTGTTTTAAAATGAATGTTTGGTTATTCATCACCAGAACAGCATTCTAGATTCTTTTGCAAAATTGTATTTTTCCTCAGTAGTGAAGATTCATCTTAGTTGGGTTTGTTAGGCATTGCATTTTCAACGTTAATTGCTGGGCTGTGTTTGTTAGGGCATAATAAACCTTTTAAGCCGGATTTGTGAAAATTAATTTTTAGAACAACACTAGCTCCCCTAAAATTGTCATGAACCTGTATGGACACTACTTGTCACTGTAATTTCTGCGAGATCCGACTTGGGGAGATAAATTTGGAAAGTCAAATTTTTCTGACCCCACCCCCCCAAAAAAGGAACTCTTCAAAGGTTATGAGCTCGCCGCAAATGCATTTATTTTTTAAAGGAAATGTTACCACTTGAAGTAATTGTATCTTTATTCTAGAGCAATCTAAGTGTTATTTTTTATTTCCATGTACATGTATGACATGGCATTTGAGGCTTGCAGCCTTGCATTAACAAAATCTGCTTGCCTTGTGTGTATTGCAAGGCTTCTATGCACAGGCTATAGCTAGGGTAACTATGGAACACTGTCCTTACATGGGACCATGCTGTGCAGATAAAGGGCAGGTAAAATCATGTGTTTGTGGAAAGATATGAGTGATGCTAGCTAACTAGGACGAGGTCATATATCTGCTGACGGAGTTTTATTAAATCGTGACAGTAATATTTTTATATCCCTAAGCACAATTCACGCCATTAAATTAATAAATAAGAAAAACCGCATTTGTATTTGAAGCGCGGATTTTGTAAAACGCCGAATACTAACATTGGAACTCCAAAAAGAACAGTATTGCTATAGTTTTTTTTTTTTTGTAATGTAAAAAAGAGCAAGCAGCTTGTCATGTGCCAAAATCGCCCATTTAATTCCTCCTTGTACTAATCATTTAAGCACGCCCCTAGCTTGCAAAAAGAAAAAAATAACAAATGACTGGTGAGGTTTGTTATTCTTGCTCTGATCAGGGTGTTTTAAACGAATACCATAATGCATTGCAATGTAAACTATACTTTAGTACACTTACAGATAAAAGTGCTTACAAATTACCAAGATCCACAAGACTGTTGAAGATGATCATGTCAAAAAAAGTATTACCGGCACTCACATGTTTTGGTACTAAAAAAGGGCATTGCACAAATCTACATTTTTTTTGTGTGTATTGGGAATAGGATGCATGGGATTAAATGACCCTACCAAGGTGCATTATGGATTGATATCAACACTTCATCGCTCTGATTACCTAGAGTTGGTATATTGTGACAGCCCTTGGGATGTGAAAAATTCCATCATGGGTTAAATGTTAGGAAGATCTAATTTTTGGCGAATACATCAGTCTTACTAAGACATTATGATAGATAAAAAACTATTCCTTACATACTGTGTTCAAATGTCAGGTGGAACATTACCCCCTCTTTTGACACTTATATTCTACACATTTTGTCCAAGGAGGACTTCCAAGTTGTGGCCAAACTACACTACTGTTTCCTAATAAACGCCCCTGCTCAATTAAACGCCCCTACGTTTTTTGTCTCGCCTGAACCTTTTTTCGGCAGAGACCTTAGTATCAATTCTGTCTGTCTGTCTGTCCTGTCCGTCCTGTCCTGTCCGCTGGTCCTGTCTTCTGCCGGTCTGTCTGCCTCCGTGTTTCACGGCTTGTGTAGATGTTATATGGGAGTTTTCCGTACGGGTACTATGATGTACTTGGTGGAGAAAAGCGGGTCGACAAGTTCTCAACCTGATTAGAATTTGGGCGTAAAATATGCTAAATTAAGTATCTAATTTGACATATTTATGAACAATTTCAGAAAAGCTTGTGTACAAGTTTTACTGGAGTTACGTAGGCGTTTAATGATGTAACTTTGTGGAAGGGAGTGGGCTGAGGAGTTCTCGAACCTGATTAGATTTGGGCGTATTTCGGGCAAATTAAATGCAATGAGCTAATTAATATGCAAAAATCAGCGTAATACTATAATTTAGAAACGGTACATCAGATACGAAAAATTCCTTAACTGCATGAAAGCCAATCATGATGGCGCATCTTTATTGCAATTTGAAAGTGCGGATGTATGTGCGGCTTAACTATGCAAATGAGCTAAATTAAATAGGCATAATTAATGTATCTCTGAAACGGTACATTAGGATGGGCACACATCCTTCGCACATGAAAGAATATTCTGCGTGCATCTTTTGTGTTCATCATAAGGGGCCAAAGTGCATTTTGGGCGTCGTTAAAATATGCTAATAGTGTCTAATTGCATAATTTAAGGGAAAAAAAGCTTGGTACAAGTAATCTAGAGTCAGTAAGGCGTTATAATGATTGTAAATTGGTGAAAGGAAGCGGGCGGCCTTAAAGTTTTCGACTTGATTAGATTTGGGGCCTATTTCGGGCAAATTAAGTATGCAAAATGAGCTAATTTATAGAAAAAAATAGCGTATATTGCTATAATTTGAACTGTACACGGAATACACAAAATCCTTCCACTGCAGGAGCGCCTCTATGGTGCGCATCGTGTTTGCCATTTGAAAGTAAAGTGGAATGCGGCTTCTTAGGGTATGAAAATGAGCTAAGTAAATATGCATAATTGCTGTATCGCTGAAACGGATAGGTAAAATTCCTTCACTACATACAAGAAAGTATGCATTCATCGTTTTGTGGAATCATAATTAGGTCAAAGTGCATGTGGGGCAATTAAAGGGCCTTGTGATGTAATAGACCTAATTAAATATGCATAATTGCTGTATACTGGGGGTGTTGGGAGGTGTGGGGGTGTGTGTTGCGGCCGGTGTGGGGGAGGGGAGGGGGGTTGGCGACGAGGGGCAGGGGGGATGGGGGCGGTCGGGGCAGTGGGGGGACGGTGGGGGGTGGGGGAGGGGGTAGGGTGTGGCAGGGGGGTTGGAGAGGGGGGTGAGGGTGTTGCAGGGGGTGTTGGAGAGGGGGTGGGGTTGTTAAGGGGGGGTTGAGGAGGGAGTGGGGTGTTGACAAGGGGGGGGAGGGGGGGGGGGGGGTGGGTTGTGAGGCATTGGGGAGGAGATGGGGGTGTGGTGGGGTGTGGGGATAGGGTGTTGTGGGGTGTGTTGGGAAGGGGTGGGGTTTGTGAGGGTTGTTTGTTTGTTGGGGAGGGGGTGGGTGTTGCAGGGTGTTGTGGAGGGTGGGGTGTTGCGGAGTGTGGGGAAGGGGGTGGGGTGTTGTTGCTGGGTGTTGTGGGGGTGTTGGGAGGGGGCGGAGGGGGGTGGGGTGTTGTGGGGTGTTGGGGAGGGGGAAGGGGGTTGAGGGGGGGGGTGTTTGGGAGGGTTAGGGTGTTGGAAGGGGGTAATTTAAGGTTTTGCAGGTGTGGGGAGGGGGATGTGGTATTGTGGGGGGTGTAGAGGGGGAGGGGGTTATGAGGGTGGTGGGGAGGGCGGATGGGGGATTGCGGGTGGTTGGGAGAGGAGGCGGCAATATTGTGGAGGTGTGGCGGGGACGGGTTGGAGGTAGGGTGGGGACCGGAAGGGGGTTAGGGAGGGGGGTGAGGAAGGCGGGTGGGGAGTGGGTATGGAGGGGGTGTGGGGGTGGAGTGTTGCGAAGGTGTTGGTGAGGGGTGGGAGGGTGGGGAGGGGTGGTGGGGATAGTAGGTGTGATTGTGGCGGCAGGATGTTGGGGAGGGGGGGGCGGTAGGGTAGTGTGGGGTTGGAGGGTGGTGTTGGGGGAGGGGATGGGGTCGGTGGGTATTGTGGGGTGTTGGGGAGGGGGGGGGGTGTTGGGGAGGGGGCGGGGTGTTGGGAGGGGGGCGGGGTGTGGGGAGGGGGGCGGGGTGTTGTTGGGAGGGGGACTGGTGTGGCGACGGGGACTGGATATTGCGGGTTTGATGGAAAGGGTGTTGTGGTATTGTGGGGTGTTGGTGAGACGGGGGTCGGGGGGTTGAGGGGTGGTGGGGAGGGGCGTGGGGTGTTGTTGAGGGATGTTGCGGAGGGGGGTAAGGGGGTGGGTGGGAGTGTAGGGTGTTGGGGATCGGGGTGGGGGGTTGTAGGTTGTGGGGATGGGGTGGTGTGTAAGGGTGTTGGGGAGGGGGTGGGGTGTTGTGGGTTGTTGGGGAGGGGTGGGTGTGTGCAGGCTGTCGGGGAGGGGTTGGGGTGGTGTCTGGGGGTGGTTGGGGAGGGGTGGTGGGGTGTTTGCTGGGAGTCGTTGGGGAGGGGGGTGTGCGGGGTGTTGGGGAGGGGGAGGGGGTAGGTTATGACAGGGTGTGTTGGGGAGGGGTGGGGATGGTGTGGGTATTGGGGAGGGGGACTGGGTTGTTTGGAGGGGCCGGGAGTAATTGTGGGTGTAGGGGGTGGGGGGAGGGGGTAGTGAAGGGGGCGGTGCGGTTGGGTATTGAAGAGGGGTTGGCGGAGGGGGGGTAGGGTGGTTGCAGGGGTGTTGGGGAGGGTTGTTGGTAGGGTTGTTGACGGGTTTTTTTGGGGAGGGTAGGAAGGGTGTTGCCGGGGGTTGAGGAGGGGGTGGGGGGTTGGGGACGGGGGGGGGTGTTGAGGGGGTGTTGGGGAGGGGGTGTTTGTTGTTTTTGTGTGGTTTTGGTGGGTGGCGGGGGTTGGGGAAGGGGTGGGGGTTGGATGGGGAGGGGGGGGGGATGGGGGCTGGAGGTAGGGGTGGGGTTCGGGAGGGGAGGGCGGGGAGGGGGTTATTGAAGGGGGTGTTGGTGCGAGGGCCGGGAGGGTGTGGAAGGGGTGTGGGAGGGGGGAGGGTGTTGAAGGGGGTGGAGGGGGGAAGGGTGTTGCCGGGGTGTTGGGAGCGGGGGGGGTGTCCAGGTGTGGGGCTGTTGGGGAGGGGAGTGGGTGGGGGGTGTTGAGGGGGTTGGGAGGGGGTGGGGGTTTGGAGGGTTGGGGGGGAGGGGATGGGCGGTGGGCGACTAGGGTGGTTGTGGGTTTGGGGAGGGGGGTAGGGGGTTGTTGAGGTGTTGGAAAGGGGGGGTGGGGGTTTTGGTTTTAGTTTAGGGTTAGGGGTGGAGTTGAGGGGTGTTGGGGAGGGGGTGGGGTGTTGTGGGTGTTGGGGAGAGGTGGAGGGTTTGGGGGCGTTGGAGGAGGGGAAGGGGTGTTGAAGGGTGATTGGGGAGGGGTTGGGTGTTGGGGGAGGGGATGGGGTTGGGGACGTGGGATGTGGGATGCAGGGGGGTGGTGGGGGGAGCCAGGTGTTGGAGACGGGGTTAGGGCTTTGAGGGTGTTGGGGATGGGGTGGGGTGTTGTTGAGGGGGTGTTGGGGAGGGGGGTGGGTGTGCGGGGTGATGGGACGGGGATGGTGTGTGCGGGTGTTGGGGAGGGGTGGGGCATTGGGAGGGTGGGGCATTGGGGGGAAGGGGTGGGGCATTGGGGAAGGGGTGGTGTTGTGGGGTGGTGTTGGGGAGGGTGGTGGGGTATTGCGGGGGTGTTGTGGAGGGGTTGCCGGGTGTTGTGGAGGGGTGGTGCTGGTTAGGTGGATTGGGGGTGTTGCAGGGTTGTTGGGGAGGGGGTGGGGTTTGTTGCGGGGTGGTGGACCGGACGCCTGGAGGGGGTGGGGTGTTGATAGGCGTGGGGTGGTGCATAGGAGTGGGTGTGTTGGGGAGGGGAATCTGGCAATCTCCACTGTATTCTGTTGCACAAACTTCTTTGGGAACACCCTGTTACTCGTACAGTGCAATCTTGGGGCGTATCTTTGTATACAGCTGTACGCGAAAGAGGCGAGACTTGTGGTTCGAGAAAACGCCTTGTTTGATAAAACAATTCAAGAAACTGAGTTAAGGCTACCTAAATCAAATGATTTAATGGCCGGGACTGCTGTAATCCATATCATAATCGCTGTTGTCATCAATGCTTCTGCTTCACGGGACATCAAAAACTGGACCACATGTTGATATATAGCCTGGGTGAAAATCCTCAGGCGGCACACTGAACACCCGTGTCTTATAAAACCGGGGTAAGGTGATTTTTGCGGGGATTTTTGATTTGACTTTTTAAAGGCACTATCAGTGATTTTGCTAATCAGAAAATCGAAAAAAATTCTCACAAATCAGTTTTTGCAGTATTAACAAGTACAAGGTATCCTAACCTACCCTGCAATGATAAGACCAAGAGCAAACCTAATAAGGACAGATCGGAAATTTACGTCATAAACTGTCCGTTCGAGACACTTTACTACAACACGTAATGAATGGGATCGTATCTTGGAACACTGCCGTTGCTTCCTTTTCTGTTAATTCTTCACTTGAAAGGTTATACCTTATGAGAATTCTACAGACTTATCCTTCACTTTTAAAATACTCCCTGCAAATTCAAATATTTTTCAAAATCACTGATAGTGTTTTAATTAAACGCCCCCATTTTGAAAAATGCACCGCCCCCGGCGGGTTTATTAGGCACAATACGGTATCACACTAGGGTTGTCTAAGTGTGATTTTCATAAAGTATGTTTCATTTATGGGGAGAATAAAGTATAACATTTGTTGTAGCTGGGGGATGCTTTGAGAAAATTGCCAATGATGCTGTTTCTTTAAAATATGAAAAGTTGAAAATAATTTTTATGTACAGTGTATTTTCATGCATTGCAAATTACCAAAAGGCTTGTCAAGTTGCCAAAACTAAGGTTAACATAAATAAATAATTATAATTAAGTATATACTGAATTAGCATGCCAATAAAAGCATTTTGCATATAAGTTACTTTTTGGGCAATTATCACACCCCCCCCCAATATGTGCAGTATTTTTTTGTAACTTCTATTCAGCTGTGACTAAATTAATTAGAATGTACATATTCTTGCTGGTGGGGGAATTACACATGCACCGGGGGTTTATGGAGTTTGTATCTGTTTCGGTTTCTGGGGGGATTGTGTCATTTTGTATTGACACTTCTCTCTGCATGGTTTTTCAAAACAAGTGATTGACATCAAAAACACCCCTGTACGTGACAAAGTAGAAAGTCATTCAGTGAGATATTTTCCTTCAGTGGAAGATGAAAAGGGGGTCATTGAGATGACAGCAAAAAAAAAAAAAAAAAAACCGGGGTGTCAATGGGAGAGATCGAGTTGAAAAAAGGGGGATCAAAGTGGCCAGTCTCACTGTCACTCATTTTTAGGGAGTGTATCCCACCCAGGTATATTCCTTATCTCACCAAAAGCAGTTTCACACCTCAGCTCATCAGTGGGAAGCCTTCACAATCAAATTGGGACTCACAATGATATGCAAAGCAAAAGCCGAACTTAGTTATGGCAATTCAAAGTGCTGAAGCCACAATGTAAAAAATCTTTCTTATGCTGAATAGGGGAAATTAAATTCATCACAAAGCACTAACCATGGAACGGGGGGGTATTCAGTGACAAGGTGTTAGCACCAAACAAACTTCTTAATGATTCGTGGTGTAAGATTGCAGTGCAAACAAAATGGTAGGCAGTCAGAGCGTACATCTGTTTTCTCTGTCGAAACGACCATCCCGATGTCGGTAGAAGTACCCTGTACCCGGATTGTTGCTAGCCAACGATGTGGAAATAGAATTGGAAGCAGCGGCAGAATCGGGACCAAGTTCTCTACAGCCCACTCAACCAGACCACCTATTATTAGAGCAATGGGAGTACAAGTCTTACCAAAAAGGTGTTGTACCATTAAGTGTGTGAACCCTAGGTTTACTTTAAGGTAAAGGTTCTTGGGGGAACCCTAATGCCTGCAAACATTTGCTATCCCTACATCCCCTCCTTGCAGGACCAATCTTTCCTGACCAATCTTGTTCACAATCTAAGGTGTGTTAAGTCGATTAAAAAATTGCTTTTAAAGGCAAGTTTTATGTCAAAATGAAAACTCGATAATGGTATTGTTTTCTTAACAAAATGTACACACCACACCACACACAACACACTACACGTTTGCACCGCCAAACCGAGGACATGCTACAAGACTGACTTAACCGCAGAACTGACGACACACAGTTAAGCGCCTCACCGTGTGACTTTACAAAAGACCCCCCCCCCCCCCCCCCCCAAGAAATTTGACTTTTCACGGAAGAAAGAAGTGAAGGGACATGACTGTAGACCTACAACTGACGGACCCCCCTACCTATGGGTTTAACAGTTTTACGTCTCTATGGCACTGTCTGACAACCGAGGACGTCCTCAAAAATGTGTGTTGTACGGTTTATGGGGGAAAAATCAAGGTTGTGTCCTCGTTTGTCGGTTGTGAAAACAAACGCACACAGTCTCACACACATACACATGTACACAAAAAATGTGTGCACACACACCACATGATTGGTGTTACCAGAGACCATTTAGTGAAACTCACAAATTTTTAGGTTTTTCGCCAACTGGGGGCCTTTTTGTGACAGCTGGTCTTCTTACCGTACCCTTGTGATGTTCCAATGATTAGGATTATACCAATTTTGTGCATTATCAGCATCTAAGTTTGTCAAAACCTAACTAGTACAAAAAGTTCCCCCAAGAGGTTGTAACTTAGGGGAAACTTGTTTGTACTTATAACTTAAGAAATTCTTAAGTTTTGCCTGGTATATTATTTTATACTTCATCCTACAATATTATTATATTTAAAGTAACCAATGAGAAACCTTGTAAGTTACATGTAGTGATTTTGTCACTATATTTTAACAGATTGCATTATCATTCCTAGGTTATAAGCAATAAAATGGTTATTGATTGAACGATTGATTGCGACCCTATGTCCGTGCACGGTCATACATGTAATCCAACAAAATTCTGAGGCAATCTCATTTCCAGAAGGTATGGACTATGATTTGACCACTGATTGTAGGAATAGAAACCCAGCATATGTAGAGAGATATCAAAGAACAAACCTGCCTAAAGAACTAAACCTGCATTATTATGGTAATTAGCATAATGATTATCATAGTTGCATTCTGTTGGGTACCCGGGGTAAATACAGTTAGTTTACAAATTGTGGTATTTTTTCACTAAATATAAAATTTTAAAAAGTACATATCAAATCAGCTATCCAACCTTAAATGTTTCCATGCTTATGTAAGATGACATAATTAGTGACGTAATATTAATAGTTGATATATCACACCGCAATTTTGTGGTTAAAGTTAATTTGAGAGAGTTAAACTTTACAAACGTAAACAGTCCACACAGATTGTAATTTTTATGAGAACACCTTCTGTACATTGCATAATACATAAAATTATGCTTCAGAGTACAACATTAAACTTTATGTTAGATACCAAAATTTGATTATAATGCAATTTACCATTTAAATGTGAGCAATTATTGTATGTATTAAAATAACCAATAGATTAATTACAATAATCTCGGTAACTAAACACTTTATTTTTCTGAGTGTGTCATTATACTGGAAAAAGAAGCTCCTTATACACCCCAAAGTAAGGTAGTCAATAGGTAAAGCACAATGGGATTGAAATATATTTTTATTTCAGTTTAACTTTATTTTTTTAATTGTAAAAATAAATTTTTAATTCTGCAGAACTGGGGTTGGCACTAACTAGTTAAGGGACTTGGAAATGAGAGGGTGACATTTCATTGAAAAATTAAGAAAAAAGAGGTTTTTTTTTCCATTAGGTGAGAGAGGGTTTTTGCTTAAAATATTGGGGTCTCAATGGGAAAAAATCTGGAATATTCTTGTGAGGGGAAAAAATTTCCAAATTTTTCCAGGGGAAAGTAATGGACTTGGACATGGCAGTAACAAACTTAACCACTTTAACAAATAATGCCCTAGCTAAAATAGGGTAGTACCCCTGGACATCACGACTAATGGAAAGATAAAACTAGAGCAAACAAAGCCAATCAATAACATTCACTACACTTGCGTATAGACTGAAGGTCAGCTGTATTAGAATCGCACCACAAAGGTAGGAACATACGTAAAACCTAACATTTGTTCCAATGTTTACTTTTTCTCCTGTCTAGGTTTCCAGAGGGCCAGTGCTATAGCAACACCTCTACAGGCTGTGAGGTCCTTCTTACATTTCTCCCAGCTCAGTAGTGCTTGGCGTTAAATAGTACCCAGGGGCAAAGATGAAACAATAACATCGTCTACAGGTAAATATTCTGCAAAAATGTAATTTCATTTTGGGTTTATTTGTGTGTGCTTTTCTTAATGGGGTAGCACAATTGAGAAGATATAGTTGACTTCCCACAATGCATTGGCTTTCTATGGAAGCTGTTTACAGGTAGTCATGTGAACGTTCGGGATGAAAACACTCTTAAATGCAGTTTGTGATCAGTATTGTCAATAAGCCATGTTCATCACTAACGATTCACATCAGTAGCTGTTACAAAAAACCTTATGGAAAGCAATGCACTGTGGGAATCTACTGATATTTTTGTCTGGGTAGCACCATCTGTGGTAACTCATTGAGGCCATGGGATAAGAAGGCTGGTATCTTAAAGGGAGTCTAATTTTTAACCCCAGGTTTAAATTGGGGTTGGTCACTTCCAGGTAAATGCGGGTCCCAAAGCCTGCCACAATCCTTCGTCAAAGTTTTTTATTGGTGTGTGCTTCTTTATACGGGGTAGCCAACACTCTGTGGTAACACATTGAGGACCAATTGTGATAATAACGCCTGGTATTCCAGGGGCGGATCCAGGATTTGAAAAAGCGTCAAAATTACCAGGGAAGGCTTGAAACTGCAAAATGGGTGATTTGGCAAGATTTGGCAAAAAATTACCGGGAGGAGCGCGCCCCCTCCGCCTGTATTATCAAAGGGAGCTAATGGTAGACTGGGTATAAATTAGGGTTGGTCCTTCATGATCTAGTACCTCTGCTGCCCATATTGAAAAGGGAGAATTCGCGTTGGTCAGTTTACTGGCCCATTATTCATGCAATAATGGGTCGCAAATACATTTTCTTATTTAAATAAGATATTTAGGTAATAGAATAGACAATAAAGGTTTGCAGTATCGTTTATGGGCCAATAATGTATCTCGTCCAGAAAAACTAAAAATAAGGGCTCGGCGCGCCTCGCCCATATTTAGTTTTTCCGACTCGGACACATTATTCGCCCATTAAACGATTACTGCTCACCCTTTATTTTTAAATAGCACCCCTTTTCCTTTTAATATATATTATTCAAAGCTAAATACAGACACCTAAACCACTTCAAAACACATTTTTCACACTCATAATTGTAAGCTTGATTTATAGTCAAGGGAAAATTTTCCTCACTTATTCCTGCTCACACAGATCAAATGGGACTAAGATGTGTGATATATACACTAGCGTGCACAAAAAATAACATTGAAAAAGAATAAAAAGAACTACTGAAGGATCTGAATTTACAGCCAGACTTGATGTGTTATATTGGTATATTGGAAGGTTTTTCACATTCAATAGCAAATTAATACCCTGCCTTTCGTATATGTTCATTTGTGGACAGATAAGACAAGGATTAATCAGAGATTTTGTCATTTCAAAAGCTTTGAGCTTGGCGGATGTATGGTGCATTTATCTCCATGTTCCCAAAGATTTCAACACTTAGTCAATGCGGATCAAAGCAGATGCATGTGGCAATATATCAAGGGTTTAGGGCAAAAATACCCCATCTGCAATAAGCTGCAGGGTGTTAGATTGCAAGTATACACGTAATAAAACACCAACTGACAAATGGCAGTATTACGATGGCCTTCTGCACTAACCCTCGATATATGTGATCTGTCTTTATTAGTCTAATAAAATCATTTCATAATTAGGGTAATGCAAGGGCAGCTGTAAGGGGTTATAGCTGCTTGCTGTGAGTTTTTAATAATTTGGATAAGGGATACACCATGGATGCACATGCCATGGCGTGCCATACAACCTAAGGTTGAGTGGGTAATAATGGTCTGGTAAAATCAAAATTAACTTTCATTGTGGGCCGCCCAGCTTATGCTGGAGGACCACTTAGCAATCCGTTGTGCGTGTTATGTGTGTTTGTGATGTGTGGATGTATGTGTGGAGTGTGAATGTGTGTGTGGGGGTTTGGGTTTGTTTTAGGTTGTTTTTTTGTTTTTAAAATTCACCCTCAATTGAAAAGTTGTTTGAAGTTCAATTGGAACCAAAACTTCTGTCATAGGGCACAATGGGATCCCTCTATGTTGATGAGGTCAAAGGTCATCGGGCCGCGGTCAAGGTCATGTGACGTCAAATTGAAAAATGGTGTAAAATGTAAAAAATTGACCTCAATTGAAAAGTTGAAAGTTCATTTGAATCAAACTTCTGTCATAGGTGTACCATGGGATCCCTCATATGTTTGATTGAGGTCAAAGGTCATGTACCGAGGTCAAAGGGCATGTGAGGGCAAGTCTCAATAGGCTAAAACTGTAAATTTTCCTCAATGAAAAGTTGAAGTCAATTGGAATCAAACTTCTGTCATAGGTGTACCATGGGATCCCTCGTAGGTTGATGAGGTCAAAGGTCACGTGCCAAATTCAAAGGTCATGGAGCGGCCCACAGCTTATATTCTTTGAATATAGCGATCGCAAAAGCCAAGAACTGTGAAATTCTAGTTTCAGAATGTGAGGTATTTTTGTGTCATTGCAAGTGTTGATGTTATGAGCGAATGTTCATATCACGCTGCCACATAGGCCACTGTGTTTTAATTCTGTCCATTTACAGACAGAAAATACATGTAAGATAAAGCACACATACTATATACCTAGTCCAATGGTTCAGATGATATAAAAATCTGTTTTTGTAGGTAAAAGTTGGGGCACGATGAAAACTTCGCCGTTGAAGCTATGTGATATTTCGTTCACTGATCCGCTAAATCCTTCAGTCCTTGAAAACGTATGGACTTATCCGCAATGTTTGTTAGTTATGAATGAGGGCCAGGGACTCAGGCTACAAAGAATATCAAACATAATTAATAAGCACTATATATAGCGTGCCGTGTGCAAGACATCTCCCGATCGGGGCTACTACAACCAGGGCGGCATGCAGAAACAGTAAAAATTTTGAAGGGTTGAATCTATGCATAATGGAAAACGTCACAAGTTTATTACAACCGATGCAAGTCAAATATGGTACGAGTATAGAGGTTAAACCTTCAGGATTTGCCATAAGAATTGTCCGCTTATGATAAAATGTTTGAAAGATGATTAGAAGGAAATAAGTTTGAAATATTATTCGCCAAACTGTAGCGATCAAAGGCCAAGAGAGAAAAATTGGATACGGAACGATGTAAATCCTCTGAAGCTTCACTCATAATTCCGATTTTGACGGGGAAAGTAGCCATCAATGATAGAATGGTTTATTTGCTACACCTATCCTTACGATTGCGCATGTGGGGAAATTATTGCAGCTTCTACACATGTAAATACAAATGTTCAATGATTCAACAACCTGGCTATTTCTCAAATATTTAGAAGTCACACAACGTCATTTAATGAGCAGCCCTCAATCAATACGGGCGGCGAAATTTCCTACACAGTTTTGTAAGTGGGGGGACGAGTATGTGGATCACAGAATGCCCCTTTAAAAAAAGGTTTTGCAAAGTCAGTAACCAGGGAAGGATTTGGGGGTTTTAGATCTTTAGAAAAATAATTTTATAAAAAAAACCAAAGGATGTGAGGTATGTTGAATGTTGCATGAAGATGTGCAGTTTTATTTTTGGCTCATATTAAAGACGGGATCCCACTGAGGTTTCCTGTTTGCTATAATTAAAATATCATATCCCACCAACTAAAATTATTCATTCAGGTCAGGTTTCCTTTGAGGGCCTGCTACTGGTATCCTGGTAACCAGTACTACCTGTCCCAGGGTCGAGTTGTCGGCAGCTAAACCGTCACCCCCATCGGATTTCTGATGAGGAGGGTAGCTGGTTACCCTGGTAGAATGAAAAAGAAGATCTACCTACAAGGGCGTCAGCTCTGGAGAGCTAATGGTGGCCATCCAGCACATGCTGCCTTGCATGGTGGGCGTGGTTGCCCAAAGGCTAGGCCCACCGCCGAAAACTGTGGATTGACGTCAGGAAGGGCATCCGGTCAATTATCTTTTGCTCCAATAAATCCTCACACAGCAGTATTGCTGAGTGAGGTGTATCCGGCCACCCTCGTTAACGGGGACAAAACCGGATTTAAAACTTTGGTATAACTAACTACTAACAGATGAAGTCTGCAAAAGCAATATCCTGAAAACAACATGTTTTC
>JAMKCH010053465.1:0-10045 GCA_023653785.1 Ophioderma brevispina
CCGCCCCCCCCCCACCGCCCCAACCCGACAAACCGTTGTCCCCCCCACGTCAGGGGTGCAAAAGTGCGGGAGCTGGGAAGCGTTCGCTCACAGGAAATGAGAGCCTAAAATTGAGTGAACTGAAGCCAAAGGGTCAAAAAGAAGCAGAAACAATCTTGAGGGGAAAACTAAAAATAAAGGAAGAGAAAACTGGAAGAAAAGGGACAAAGAGGAAAATAGAGAAAGGATAAAATTGAAAGGACGGAGAAAGATAAAATGGGCAAAGTAGTTTTCGGATATCAGTTTCGTCAGTTGAGAGGACTACTAGGTCAAGAACCTAGGGGAAACGTGAGGTATAGAAAACCCCATAGGGGACCTTTAGGAAAAGAAACCCAAGAGAATGTGAAAAAGTTTAGTCTAGAGAAATGAACCCGGGTGAGGAAAAGAAACCCTGGAAATGTTAGGAAAAAGAAACTTATGGGGGACATGTGAAGAAAATGTATGTTCTTATGGTTTTAAAAAAAATTAAATGCGGAAAAAATCAAGAATAGAGGACTCGATATTTAGAAACCAAAAATGAGCAAAATAGGAGGAATTTGAAAGTGGTTTGGTGAACAATGAATGTTGACACCCAACGTTAGAAAACACTCAAATCTGAGGAGAAGAAATATAAATCTAAAATTAAAAAATTGGGACGAATTAAACGGACACGAATGTCCAACATTAACTTTGTAAGCTAAACAGTTAGCCTAGGCAGTCAGGGCTCTTCAAGAATAACCCAATTCTTTTCGAAGAAGAAAGAAAAGAGAAACCATGCAGGAAATCATATTTCAAAAATTCAGTAAGTTAGTGTTTTGAGGAAATATAAGTACTAGTAGGCCTACTACCGCTATGATATGATTAATGAGTTGACCATCATGAGTGATCCGGCGTCAAAACAAGCTTCACACGCAAGGGTGAGACATTAAAGTGATTGATGCATCCGATTTGCTAATTCGAAACCTTAAAAAAATCATCAAAATTCATATTTTTTATATTTTTGTTACTCTGGCATGTATATGCGAACATAACTGCAAGTGGTTGAGCCCTGAAATCCATGTATTAAGACAAGGCAGTACTTTTTATCTGATTCTGTCATTTCTATACGTAGCGTAAAATCCAACTTTGAAGTCAAAAAGCCTGTCCCCGTGATATCACAGATGTTTCAATCATGAGATAATTGTGCACCATGATCAATACAGTTTGACCCAAACACAAACATTATGATCTTTGTTATTCTATACTGGTTTAAACCACAATCATCTGGTTTAGTGTAGATTTTGGACCCGTCGCTGTATGTCTTTTGCGGGAGACAGTATACACATTTCCTCCAATACTTCTATTTTTTCAACTAATTGGTGGTTTGTATGGATTGGTACACCGTAATCCCTGATTTATAAGTTAAATATGCATTTCCCCACATTTTTTCCATTCTCTCTCGCATTATCACTGATCGCTTGCTAATATACCCTTTAAGGATTTGAGTTTCAACGCAGTCCGTGGATGGCATCATTTTGGGGAATCAAAGTGGAGGGTAATTGTAGAGAGGACAAATCAGACACGGTGTTGTAACCTACTTATTCTTCAAAAAAGGAAGGTCTCTTCAATAGCTTAAAAATCCCAAAGCTCTAGGGGCCGGCATGGAGCTCTGTCTGGGGGCTCAGCCCCTGCATCCCTTCAGGGGCCCCAAGCCCAGGCCCTATGGTAGGGCCCTCTGCACCTCACGCTGCTTAATGTTGTGGTGTCGTTTACGGGAAATTACCTTTGTGGCCCCCCACTCAGAAGTCTGCACCTGCCTATATAGTGAAAACAAACACAAAACCTCATGTGAAATGTAAAGAAATAACCAAATGAGTATGATATTATATCATACTCATTTGGTTATTTTTAACAGTTCACATGCGGTTTTATGCCCCTTTTAGGAGGGGATTTAGAAGGGGATGATAAGAGGAAGAGGAGTTTCAGTCACATTGAGGATTCAGGAGGCCCAAATCTTGCTCCTGAGGAAGAAATACTTTTGCACCCCTGCCCCCACTGGTAACAGGTACAATCTGCAAGCTGTACACTTACTCCAGTCTTTCTGTAGAGTGCTAGCTTCAGTAGATAGGCAGGAATCACATGACTTGTATCATCTTTCACTGCATTGATGTTTTATTTCAATTTGGATTTTTAAAGTAAAGGAATATACCCACACGTGATTGACCCTATGCAATTTGTCTCCTTATTTTAGCAACAATTTTGATTGGCAATGCTTTTACCAACTGATTTAGTGGGGTGATCCAAGATAAAAAAAACATTACCCCTGTACAAATCAGAAAAAGCCTTTGCAGAATCATGCCATCTATTCCTAAAGTCACTTTTTTTACGAACAAGACCAAAAGGGTCTTGAAAATTGGCAATACCCGATTTCTTGATCTAGTACAATTCCTCTGTAGGTTCCCATACTGCCTAATACATTGTTTGTTTTTTGGACTTTTGTTATTTGCTTTTTAAATTGGTATTTTCTATAGAAAATAAGCAAAAAATAAAAAATTGCAGATTTTTTTTAAAATATTATTTTTTTCACTTAGAATTTTTTTGATACTATCACTATTTATGATTTAGCATTTTTTTCTGGGATTTTTTTTTCTGGATTGTTTTTTTGTCATTGTTTTTGTTTTTCAAAAGTATTTCCTTTTTTCTGATTTTGCATTACAAGCTCAGCAAAATGTCACCCATGCCAGCAGGTCAACCGGTATAACTGTGGGCTTGACTAGGCCACTGCACTTGGACATGCTTTGACCATGACAACCATTTTGGCACCACAGCCCAACCTATGGTTGAACCTATTGTTGACCATGGTCAAAGCATGTTCAATGACCATGTCACCATGTTAAATATACACTATTGAACAAATGGGCTTGGATGTATAAAGTTCCGTTTTGTTTTTTCTCCTGTATAATTTTTATTTTAGGCACCGGAGTTTGGCGCGATCGCGCAAACGCGCAAAAATTCATGAATTTTTGGGTCTATCGCATTTTTTTTGTCCGTCTCTGAAGTTTTCACGATTTTGTAAAAAGAACACCTTTTTTAATGTTATTTGCCAATAAAGCCAACACAAACGATTATTAAATCATTCTTTTCGCACTTCGGCGAAAATTGGTGACTCACCAAGCTTCCATAGTGCAAAATATAATCCAAATGTATTTATATAAATCCTAGTGTAGATCCCTACCTCTAACCTTGATTCGTTGAAACACGGATGACCCGACCTATTTTTCCATTGTGAAGCGTCATGATTTGGTTGCGCTTCGTTGCATTAAAGAAATAATATTGACGATTCTATCAAAACTATCAACGCACGGTATCAGGTCTTTGTCATAATGTTTTGGTTTATCCTTGGATAACTCTTCGGAATGACACAAATTTGGACTTCGGCCGCGGTAGGAAGGCGAAGAGATGAAACACTTCCCACACGGGACATTCCTTCGGGGCACAGAAGTGGAACCCCACGTCATCCGTATCGGGGCGGGGATTCCCCTGGGATTCCCACGCGAAAGTAAATTATCTCGGGGATGTATGCAAGGTCTCATCCCGCGGCAGTGCCATCTACCTCTGATTCAAAGATTTTATTCGGAAATAAGAAGGAAAATAACAGGTGATTAATGATGTTCTCTTGTAATTTTTCACCGGAAAAAAGTAAGACATAGAATGTCATTTGGAAGTTTGAGCATGTTTTTTTGCAAAGACTTTTTCATGTTCCTGGTTGACTAGCATAGCAGGGCAAACATTAAAAAAAAAAAAAAAAAAATTTTTGACTAAAAATTGCGTCATTTCAAATACGGGCCGCGCATTTATGCCATTTTAAATCGCGCAACTCCGTGCTACTTTATGTATTAACCAACTTGCCTTGTTTAAATTCGTTTTTTTATTACTAATTTAACTTTGTCAGGTATTTTTGTGGGATAGCCACTTCAGATTGTCTTTTTAATGTTTACAACCAGGAGTAGTAAACTAGTCTACCACGTTTTAGTAATCTCGATGAGCTGTCAACACTGCTTTTATTTGGAACTGAATGCAAAATAATCAAGCAGTTTACAGAAAGTCAGGCCTCATCAATAGCAAACCACTTAACATCACCTGTGGTATGCATAATGGATTTGAACACTGATCGTCTAAACTTAAATTCATGATAATCCCATTCCTTTGTCATGTACATCCACAGGCACAAGCATGCAAGATCTCTCATACACACACCGAACACGATAATCTTTAGATGTATTCGTTCGCTGTGATTTTACAACCAGGCCAGTCTATGTTCACATTTTTGTATAAAGAATTTTGTAGTGCTTTCCACTTCAGTATGCCGTAAAATTGGTGAATGGCTTAATTCAATGTCAATGGTGATACTCTCTTGTGTTTACAATCTCAAGCACCTTAAAAACTAAATGCCGAGAAAATTGCTACCCATCAAGTTATTATCACATTCGTCCTATCTCTAAGGTCAGGTATATTTCTCAAAACAACAAAAAATGGACGCAAAAAAAAAAGAACCATGTCCATCGTAATTTTGGGATTTTCATCAAAGTACAAACATGAATAGCCCACACTAACAGGCACCATGTACTGTCAGAAACCTATTGCCAAAAATGTTTCTCATTCATATGAGCACGATATGCACTCTACTGCCACAAGCGCTGTATTCAGATCTTGATCAGTTTCTAAGGCTCAAATTTTCATTACGATTTTTCATACAACTGAAACTGCAGTACCTTTATCTTGGGATGCAAGAACGACAGAGTGTTTATAGATTCATCAGCCTTTCATACAGTGCCTCTGATGCTGATTAACAATCAAATATGATTTTAATACCGTTTGAAATGCAGCTTCCAAAAACTTATGCTCTAACCCCTCAGCCCTACCACCTCCCTTCCAAATCACAATTCCATGTTTGGACCTATTTACAGGTAACTATTATCAACATCGGCTAAGCCATTGTTAAAGGGGGCCCATACCTTGGCACGTCCACTGAGAATTTTTCTATACTATTACTAATGTTTGGAAAGCGCCCCCCCTCCGCCACTCCAGTTCTTTTCACTGTAGTATAGCTCATGGGTTAAAGACACTATCAGCGATCCACCCAAAGGAGTCAAAATTTGAAATTGCAGGATAGCTTAAAAGTAAATGATAGTCTGTAGCATTCTCACAAGTTATTTTTTCAACTCAATAATTGAGGAAACTAAGAAACGGCATATTTAAAGATATGAATCCATTCAATTACATGTAATAAGTGTCCGTACGGACAGTAATGACTAAACACCGAATACATGTATGTCCTTATTAGCTGCTTTTAGTTCTATTACTTGTAAGGTATGTTTGGATCAGGTCTACACTGTTTAACAGACATCAAAAATCTATTTCGAATGATTTAACAAAAATTTTCGCAATCACGGATTTGGGCCTTTTTTTTTTTTAAATTTGGGTTTGGGGGCCTGTTGATTTACAAACAAGGATGTCCTCTATTATATGAGTGAACATTGTTGCTTGTTGGAAAGGCTCTAATTTTTAACAAAGGTGGAAGGAGAGTTAGTAGATAGACTTTTTGCAAAGTCGAAATGAATGTACAGAAATCAGGGCATTCTACCTTTAAGAATTTATGAAATTTTGGGAAAAATTAAAATCAACTCATTTTCTCTAAAATTGTTGTATGAATCTTTATGAAATGAAATCAAAATTATAAGAGGTTTCTTTTTATTCCAAATAACACTATTTCACTTTGAATATGTGAGCCCCATTTTCCTGAAAGTATTTCTAACTTTTTTTTAAATTCCTTATGGATTAACATTATTTTGTGAAATTTAAATTTTAGTATCGAATTTAAAATTACCTATTGTTTTATTTGAATTAGATTATTTTTGGGCATTCTTTTGATGTATCCAAAAAAAACTTTCAAATTTTGAAAATGAACATTAAGAACTTGCTTGGGAGATTTAATTGCTTTTCATTTAAAACAAAATGAATGCCGATTGAACGGAAATTGCAGGATTCAAATAAATACAAACACAATCACAACCTGGAGGATTTGTATTCACAAATTCCAAAAGACACATGATCAGGAACCCACGCTATACATTATTTTCCCTTCTACGAGAGTAATCTCGACAATCTCTGGTTTTGTGGGTTATACCACAGTCCTATATCCCGACAGCTCTACCAAGTAGTGAGTTTTCAATTGTATTCCACTTTCTATTAAGACTATGATATTTCCCAAGTGCCTAGCACTCTGCATCTTAGCATTATTTTTAAGAGGGCTAATAAAATCATCCCCTGATGCATCATTATTTTATTATCACACCATAGGGAGGTCATGTGACTGTACATCGTTGTCAGCATGCAAAGACTGACATTTCTTCTTTTGGCATAATTACATAATACCATTTGAAAAATACTGTGCCCTCACAATTTTTTAAAATTGATAATTTTGCATGGTTGTGAAGCTTTAATATACTAGCCCTCACCTTGATTAAGCCCAAATCAGCGCCTTTATGGGTAAACAGAATGATTTTATAATAAAACGTCTCTGGAGTCATTTTATTCAGCAGACGATGGAAATGGCATTTAACACAAGAAAATACACACTGGAGTTGATTTCCACGGCATGCACCCTGTTTGACCAGTCTGTGACCTTTGCGGTTTTAATATCAATGAGTACGAGTCTATGATATTCATTATAATAGATGCATTTGGTGATCAAAGTTATGGCAAACTTAAAAGTTAGCCTACAAATTACCTGAATGTCTTTAGCCTCTTAATTAATGTTGTTTTGGGGTATGTTATTTTTATGTGTAAAATATATTTCTATTCTTCTATTGGCTTAGACTATTATTTGCAAGCAATTTGAATAAATTTCATATTTTGTGAAAATGTGCTAGTGCTGTTTTAAAGCGCACGGTACAGAGTAAGTGTGATGGGTATAATTTGTAGTTATGGCCTTCTGCATGAAAAAAGTTAACCCTTCACACCACATAGGTGACTAAGAAATCCAAATTTTTCAGGTTCTCCAAAGTTTTAAAATTATGCACTTCCATAAGCATAATCAGTAGCAAGAAAAATGAATTCAAATGCGTCAAAACAAGTCTAGTTAAAGGCTGACTCAGA
Source organism: Ophioderma brevispina (assembly GCA_023653785.1). Lineage (NCBI taxonomy): Eukaryota > Metazoa > Echinodermata > Ophiuroidea > Amphilepidida > Ophiodermatidae > Ophioderma > Ophioderma brevispina. Next base: position 7,156 of record JAMKCH010053465.1, read on the forward strand.
GATTTCCCGATGAGAGTGCACTCATTTTCAAACAAATCATGTTTTTTGCATGTACATAATGCTTGTCCAAACTAATCACTGTGTGAAATAACTAAGCTCAAATCGAAGTTCTAAAATCATAACTTTGTTATAAATTCCGTATCCGGGATTTTTGTCATACAAGGTATCCTATGGCACTGTTATACTATGCATAAATGTTTACTGCATGAAAACAGAAAATCCAATTCATCTCTAACTTTGGTGACTATCTTTAGTTCTAGATGACTACTTTTAATTTCTACTCAAAATAATTATATTTTGAAATCTCTGAGTCAGCCTTTAAAGTGGCCTGCTTCCCAAATGAGCTACATTAATTTGGAGGGGGTTCCATGTTATGCACTTTTGACCTCTAAATACAGGATTTGGTTTTAAATCTTCCTCATATTAACATCCAACCTTACAATTACAAATTATCACACTATATATTGCAGTAGACAACAGTATGTGTCACCGAGTTCAATTTCCTACCTGGGCCGACCTGAAGTACTAACTGACAAATGTGACAATTACAGGTACTCGGAATTGCCTTGGGTTTCTCCTCTTCCCTTCCAGTTTGAAAAATATTATTAAACCACCGAATATGAAGTGCACATTTCTATGGCAAAACAAGATCCACCATCCACCGGTGCCGTGCAACAATTAGAGTGTTCATAATGCGCACTCAAAACTTAGGCCTGCCAGGACTAGGTTATGGAATACCTTCAAAATGGCGCCTGTGGTCAGATAACAACTGGATGTTCACTTCTGTTGTAGAGATTACCTAACCTACCCTACCCTACCCTCTTCCCCACAACACACATGTCTCCCTTCAAGTGTTTATGGTGCCCCAGTACAAAATATGCTTCGACGTGACTCTGGATTAATCAAGTTTCATCCAAGACACCGTGCTCAAAGCCTGATGCCCCTTAATTAAATGTTACGTCTGTGGGAGTGGGACCATGCCTTAAAACCCCCTCACAATTTTACAAAAGGTCGCCACAATAAGCCACACAGGAAATCAATAAAAGCGCATCACATTGCCTTTGAATTCTTTGAAAATGCACACAGGGGGGTTTCCCTTACAGGACACCCCTTTTCAGGCCGTTATTTGGCTATGCTAGCGTACACTATGATTAATTAGCCTTGGGATATATTTTCAGTATTTCTTGAGTCGGCCAAAGACATGGGTAAATTGATAAACTAAATACACTGGGCCCTCTGCTTCTTGCGTTCACTTGTTGTCTTTGACATTCAAGGTTAAATTTTTGCCGGTTTGTACTTGCATGGGCAATTAGCATTATCATCAATCATGGCTGGTATGGGCAGTGTCCCTCTCAACAATCAACTTCAAAGAAACCGCAATTACTAAAATCAATGGTCAAATTCACAACATGAATCAGCAAATGCTTGCAACACATCCCCATAATTGGGAGGTCTTCCTTCAAGTGATGTGTCTGGTATGTGATGAGCTAACAAAATCAAATTTTTCAATATTGGACCTTTTCTCTTTGTTTTTCCACAAAAAAACCAACAATGCTATTTACTAGCCTGAAAGCTCCCATAGAAAGGGAAGGTTCAAATGAAGAGAAGTGGTCCTAGGATCTAGCACCATCATGACCCCATTTTCAGGCCTTTTTTATTATCCTCTTCATCCTATGAGAACATCATGTCCATTTTAATAAACATTTTATTTTTTGTGAGGGCTGCTCCTGAGTCCCTTCTTTAATTCTAAACCACATCCGCCCTCAAATCCCACTCTACCCTAAAACCCGATGTTACATTAGAAATAGCCCACTACTTAATGACCCCATTTCCCTTCAGTGTTAGGTAAAAAATTGCATTGACTAATATCTACATAACACAATTAAAGCATAATTACTATTTTTGGCATATAACGCGCATATAACCTAAGTAACCATTTTTTGTGCTATGTACATGTTTAAGGGCAAAAAAGTGTGTAATTTTTGTACCTTTTTTGCATACACAACTTAAAAAAGCGTTTACCCTCCACTACATCCCTGTTTCTGTCCATTTTATACACATTTGGTGCCAGATTTTAGTCTGAGACCCAAGATTTTACTTTTTTTTCTAAATGCAATTGGATGGCATCTATAATGAATCCATGGATATCTTAATGTACTAGATCAGGTAAAACTGCATATATGGGAGGTGCCCTTGTTCTCCAGAAGAGTGCTTTTATGGTTCATGTTAATTGTTTGGCAACCAATATAAATGTATTCTACTGGTCTGACTTTCAGAAAAACGATGTCCAATTTTTCGTTGAACCTTTTAGTGATCCTGACAGCGTTCAAAGGTCCAAATGGTCAAACATCATCCAAAGTATATAGACCTTGGTATCAAATTTGGCAAATTTCACAGGAATCTTGTATATGATATTTATTTTTGTTACTTGAGCTGTTGTTTTCTGTTATAAAGGGTGCACATAAGCTAATTAGAGACAATAATATGCATGATTGCCTTATTCCAGACCCCAGTTCGGGGTGGTTGAGTCCTTTCCAAAGCAAGAGTTAGGCTATGTTTTTGTGCACAATGTTATAGTGATTGCCTACACAACCCCATTATTCCTTGCTTTTTTATGCCCATTGCTAAGGAAACCAAGTTTTTTCATGAAAATGGTCCAGAGAAAAATGGTTGATGTATTTCTAGTAATCCCTCTCTTGCCAAGCTTTTTTTGTAACAACATACAACTGTTTACCAGGAGGGGGGGGTGTTACGCAACCCGCAGAATTCGTTATAAAGCACACCGATGCTTATGATTTTGATACCATTGTATAGTTATGGTGCTCCTCTTTCCATTGATACCAAAATAAGTACCATGGCTCACAAGAACGTCATAAAGCCATTGTGCCGA
>JAMKCH010053466.1:0-10228 GCA_023653785.1 Ophioderma brevispina
AAGAAGTAGATATTTAAGTAACTTTAAAGCGAATTTTCTAATCTGATAACAATCGGAATCATCATGATACCTGTTAGTAGAGTAGATTGGCATGAATTGGGAACTTGGTGATAAAAAGCATGAAATTTGGCACACAGTTTGGGTATATTTAAGAAGGATTTTTGGCTATAGGGGCATAGCAGATTTTTCGTGTAACTAAAATGGCGGCCCATTTCCAAAATGCCTGCCATTTCTGGTATTTTAACTCTTTGATTGACAAATGTTGGTTTGTTTGTTTGTTTTGGGTACCAAAACATGATTTGTAGCCCCAGAGCAATGGCCTAAAAATAGAAAATTATTTATCGGTAAACTATTCTTAACAAAATGGGTGGCCATTTTCCAAAAATGGCAGTGCTTTTTCCAAATGGCTGCCAATTCCCTATTTTACCAATTCGATGAATATGCATATTTTTTCTACCGAAGCATATTTTTATCCACACTGCACGCAGAAAATAAAACACTGTAAACAGGCAATCAATACCATTGTTTGATGTTACAAATGGCAACATTTATGGTACACATCATTGTCCAAATAAAACTGTAAATAGGCAATCAATACAAGGGCAGAATTTGAAATAGTCACCATTGCTTGTTTATCTTTGCTTTGCAGACTGATAAACTCAAAAAAATATTTAAGAATGGCTTTGTTAGTTTTGTTTGCTAAGAAAGATGTGAAACATTTCCAAAATGGAGGAGGCTTTTTGTTATGTTGGTCTAATGATACGAGCTTACACTATTGCACAAGTAAAGGTATACCCGTGAAAGGGCTGCCCACATGACACATGGCAGGCAATCCGGGAGGCAATTATTCTCTTACCAGTGTTTTGCATCAATCCTATTCACTGAATACTGTGTTGTTAGTTTGACGATAATCCATTAAATTATATTAATAATGTGCCAATTAGGTTTATATTGCCGGAATGTATTGCTAATGCCGAACAGCTTACATTGGATCTATTTTGTTGTAAAGCACCAAAGATATGATATGATACGCTGATTCGTAACGTACCAAAGGAGTAATTATATTCTCCAATAAGGGAGTTACCCAAATGTGCTAACTTCAGGTGCATACACACTTTTTGGTGTAATCATATCATGGCTACCCAGTGTTGTAAAGTCATCAGTACTGTGTCAATGTGGAACTCATTTTAAGATTGACAAACAGAGCAATCTTCTAATTTTGGCCGTAAAAGTATACAGCAAACCACGATTATTAGTCAAAAGCATGAAACTCAGGTAACTTTAAATTGATATCCTTCATGTTCTTTCTGATTGCTCTATATAAACATATTTCATAAGTGTTGTGTAGTTCATATTATTAATAAAATAACAATGGATATAGTGCCAAGGAAGAGGCCTCTAGACAAGTCAACATAGTTAAAAAGGGGTAATTAATATCATTATCAATTTATCAACGACAAATAACAAATTCAATAGAATAAACTTCTATGTGGAAAAAAACTATGATATACATCAATTACCAAACTATTAGAATAACTTAAGAGAAAATAATTTATTTAAAAGACATTTCAAACATTACCTTGTGACCAATAGAGAGAAGAGAAAGACACCCAGGTGTCTTCCATACTAAGAAAATATGGTGATACATAGGAATCATCGTGTGAAGATCTGTGTGTATGTACCCCACGTGACATTGTAAATCTGATTTTTCTGGATTAGATGCCTCAACCTACCTAACTGATGAAAAAAACTATCCTAGACAGCCGGAGTGGAGGAAGATAAAGAATAAGAAAGACAAAGAAAAAAAAAGTTCACAATAACAGTATAATGAGCTGGTTGGTCGAAATTTTAGGTTCTTGACAACGGCTTTTAAGGACAAAACGGCAGCTGCATGTGAACTCACTGAACTTGTCACTCTCTTTCTGGGAGACCATAGGGCAAGGAGTTGCAGGATCCAGCCTTGAGGTAACCAATTGGTGTATTTTTCATCAGGTACTGTCAAAATTACTCAATGTTCCTTATCCAGTGTGACTGGATAGCTGTTAACATAATTGTCTTCTTAGTGACGATTCTACGATGGCGCCAAGGTTCAGTGCTCAGCTTGAGGTGAAAAAAACTGAATTGCCAAGATGGATGGATGAGATTTCTAGTCGATCTGTAAAGAATGAGACGAAAGCACAACATTCTCTGACGTCTTGTAATAAATTCAGCTTGTTGGATTACATCAGGATCTGATGACTGCAATGCATGATTCACTATTATTTATGGCTGTATCACTATCCATGTGGAAAGACAGATAGAGCTGTCATCGGCGTAAACGCAGATTGAATGCTTGGGCAGTAGTGATAGTCTGTAGTGGGGCAGAGGAACCAAGATGAAGGGTCAATACATCCAGGAACAGACCCTGTGGAACTCCAAATCTACGCCACAGGCATGAAGTCAATAAACTAACAAAAGCTCTTTGGTTTTTGTCAAAGCCAATAAAAGATGTCATTTGCGCCTGTAACAATGCAGTCTCAGCCCTGTGAACATTGACGGATGCTGACTTTATCGGGAACATGGAATTCATTATCGCTAGATAAGTCTTACAACTGATTTACTTAATTTCAATTACTTTCCAAGAAATTGATATAGGGCGATTAATTTGGGAGGATGGTGGTGTCCGAGCTGGACTTCTTCAGCTGCGGGATTAAAGATGAAATGCATGCTTGAGAGCTTGAGGAAATACTCGATCCGAGCAGGGAAAAGTGTTAATGGTAACAGATCATCAGGAGGCAATGGTTTTGGGGGATAATAATTATAATAGGGCCGTTTTGATATTAGAGTGTATTGCGCATGGCTACAGAGCGCATAGATCTGTAGCCATGGCGCGTTATGTTCAAGGGTATATGTTTGATAGAGATTAACTTTTGCGGGGAAAGGTTCTGGAGTTTTGTGTTACATTCAATACAAAAACCAAATTAAAGCACAGCTGAAATTCATCACATGAAATCTGGATTGTAAACCAAGTTGAGGGTGTCAAATTCGGACCAATGTGCATGCAAGGTTAAATGTTTCAAATTCATGCGTGACATGACCCTGCTACTATTACGTTTTTCATGGCTATCACTAGGGAGCATTATTTTGCATTGATTTGAATTTTGAAATGTTGAAAAAAATTAAGAGAAGAGCTACCCCGAGATGGTAAAGTACGTCATTAAAAGTACCACCTATGACTTGAACGGCATTGAAAATATATATATTTATTAATCTTTCCCTCGGCGATGGCCAGGGCACGCTAGTGTTGAAAAAAACCACCATGTGGCCTTGGCCGGATTCGAACCGGCGACTTCGTATTAATCACGACGACTCTAACCGAATAGCTATCCAAGCAGGTTCGGAGAAGAACGATTAGATCTCATGTATAGGTGTAAGGTTCGAACGGTGTCTTTACTACGCCTTCAAATGCATTGAACCTAGTCTTTACTACAGTATGGTCTCACATCTTGATCGAACGCTGTGAAACGGAGATACAGAATGCTTGCTGCTTTGCCGTATGAGTTTAAACGGTAACGAGATGAATAGTTGGTGTCACGGTTCAGGTACCAGGTCAAATGGTCAGGTATCAGTATCAGTTTGCCTCTTCGGGGCGACCGATATATATAAATCCATTAGTAATCAAGGGCCAGAGTGCTATTAGTTTTCCAAAAGACAAGGTTTATTATGTCTCAACAGTACAAAATTTACATGTTCCCGACAGATTCAAAACCGACGTACTATAACGATAATCGGTTGTTTTTTTTTTAATTCCCCCCTTTTTTCCAATGTAGGGAAACGTACGTCATTTTTACCTGAATGGGTCCCCGACGCAAAAAATAATAAACCCATCAATTGCCGTGAAGTCATCAAATCTTTATTTTCCAAAAATTGCTTGTATTCCCATAATAAATTCCTTTTTAAGATTCAACATCTGTATATGGCTTCTTTAATATTTTAATATTCAATGTCCCGAATGAATTGAAAAAGATGGGTCCATAAGTCTACAAACTGAAACAAAGTCAGCCGGCTTAATACCCTTACCGTGGACGGAATGAGCAGAAGGATCCCCGTTTTAGTAATAGCAGGCTACAGCCACTGCGCGCGGCTGCGGGGGTATGCGTTAGACATAGTTGACGGGCAGAGTAGTATCATGTGAGTCCAGTGGCGTAAAATTTTTTTTGAACATTGGGGGGGAGGGGTTGACAAAAATTTAGAGAATGAAACGGGGTTTGCTGAACAGATCTATTACTAGCACAGGGCGCGCGATTTAGCGCGCTAACAATTTTGCTATTTTAAAAGAAAAATACCTATAAATCAATATGTAATGTAAAAAGAACAAAATCGCGCGAAGCGCGGGAAATTTGCCATTTGTTATTATTATGGTAAAATATGAGGTTAGTTTTTGGTCAAAAAACACTGAACAGGCATAAACATGGGGGGGATGATCGATGACATTTTTTTTTCCCCCCTCATAAAAATAATTGGGGGATAATCCCCCCATCCCCCCCGGGATTACGACCTATGAGTAGATCTGGTACCATGGTTACGCAGTTCGATCTTGTTGTGGACAAAATTCTGCAAAAATTGTTAGCAGGTCTTGTAGAATTTCATGCGACGTAGTGTATGGTTCGCTCAGAAGTTTAAAATTGCTGACTACATGGGAAAGGTCACGATGGTTACATATAGAATTGGTTGCTATGATACTCCGTCTTGCCTTTAGCAGGAGAGAGTTGTATTCAAAATACTGATCATTGTAAGCTTCCTTACTCTGGGAGCCCCAGTCTGTGAAGCTCTGCGCTCCAGAAGAGGGTGTTCTTCTTCTTTCAATCTCAAAGGCTATTGACTACAAAGGAGCATGGAGTATGGGAGGAACTAGAGTTTGAATGACGAGTGGAGCATGTTCATCAAGGGTTTAAGATAAGATGTTGTTATATTCATAACAAGAGAATTGCAGTCAGCATCTAAAGGTAAAAACAGAAGTGCACATCTAAAAATAAGAGCAAATCCTTTGTGTTGGCAAATTAGTCAAGTCTGCATGTTATTATACATGCTGCACTGAAGAGCTGCTTTCAAGCATTTTTCCTGTTCAACTGCAGCTCTCTGGCAACCACAACTTGGAGTTTTTGGCATACTTTTCTAACTCTGGAATGGTTGTCCAGAAGAGTTCCCAATACTCTTCTCCTTTCATTCCCTCATCATCACTTGGACATGGAAGCTCAGGGGATTGCAATATCATTTGAGCCCACAGGACCGACTTGATAGGCGGCTCTCTCTTGATATGTTCAGTGAGTTCTGCCTTTATTGGAAGAAGAGCAGGTGAAGGGATTAATTTTATAATCAGGCCCACCAAAGACTCTGCTTTATTGTATTTTTTGTCAGCAATGGACTAGTAAAACTTCTGCTAATACCATATTTGACTTGTAGCCAGCATGTGGATCAACAGGAATCACATTCAGTTTGAAAAAAAAAAACATGCATTTTAAGGAAGCTTCTGGGCAACCACTTGTATGGTTTGCTTGTTGAGTTTTTATTGTGGGTATTACAAAGTACCTCTTCATTCAACATAAGAAGTAAGGATGAGGAACATTATCTCGACACGGTCAACCGATGCATACATCAGTACTCAGTGGTAGCTATGTTGTAAGTGAAAACCACTGTTATATCAGAATAACCTAATAGTGTCTTTTTAATTAAAACCCATTTTTAAGGCATACCCTAACTGTGTGAAGACTTTGTGACTCTATTATAACCAAAGGTATTGTACTGTATAAAAGAGTAATTAATGGCGGCCATCTTGAAAATGGCCACCATTGTTGTCATACAACCTATTATGAAATGCTAAATTAAAACTTGTTTTCACTTTATTGATTGTATGAAAAAAGAGGTTATACATAATTTCATGCAAATATGTAAAATAGCTGTTAATGTCGGCCATTTTGGAAAATGGCCGTAATTACTGCGATGGGATAAACCTGCAATGGCCATTTGATCGAAAGTCTTTTTAAAACATCCAATGTGCATCAAATGCCATGCTTGAATGCCTAAAAGCAATGTATTTATCAACTCAATCTCAAATCTAGAGGATAAACAGCAAGTAATGGCAGCCATTTTGAAAAATGGCCGCCATTTTAATCAAAGGACAAATCTGCGATGCCCCTATAGCTAAAAGTCTTTCTTATGACATACCCTAGATATGTGCCAAATTTCATGCTTTTATCACCGAGTGCACAATTCCCCCAAAATATTGCACATATCTACTCTACTATGTACGTGGTAACGTAGGTTTCACTTAGGTGTGCGACATACTAAATCATTATATTTATGAGGCCAAAGTTAATCAATATATTCAATTTTTGCCTATTTCCAATACATTATGGACTATAATTTTCATTGATTATATGCTTCAAATTAATTTGCGTCTGAACAGGAACAATGACATGAAATTAAACTATTTTTATTTGCGACATGGTGTTTTGACTAGAACTCTGCAATACAACTTTTTAAGTTTGAAATATACAATTAAGAATCCAAAAATGTCATATAGTTTTTACTTTTTATGTAAATAATTCATTTAAGAAAAGAAATTTCGATTTAAAGGTATGAATTTTAGTGAAAACGTGAACTTAATTCATGCGACACGGTTTTTTCCAACTTGCGCCGATTTAATGGTTTTGACCCTACAGTCCCGCACAAAGCATAAAAATGGGAACCATGAAGAGAACATGAAAAAGGAAACTGAATAAAAGCTCATATGCTGTAGCAATTAGCGCGAACAGATCACGAAAAGAGGAAGCGGCCGGGTTGAAAAACATATCCTCTCTCACGTTAATTGTTTCACAAGTTCTATTTTGGAAAACGGGATTACCTCTTATACACGGAGTTAGAAATGTTTTGGACGCGTCTGAATGCTTTTAAAGGCGCATAATTAGTGATGCCGCATAAACATGAACGAAACTCAATTTTATAGGCCTACCAAATTGAAAGATAAAGTAGAGAAAAAAAACCAAACATTATGCACTCATCATATGAAATACTTTGTACGAAAGTAGAAAATAGCAGAACTATACAAAATGTGAAGTCCCGTTCAATTGTATGTTGCTTAACACTTTTAAGTGCCCGAGCCAAAAAAAAACTTCCGTAGTGCCCAAGGGGGGAAGGGGTTCCTAGGGACCCAACCCAGATAAAAAAAATCCCAACTTGACCTATGACCTATGGCCAATTGAAATGTCACTCTCCGAAAAAAAAAAGTGGTTCGCACATTCCATCTCAGCAACTCCAATTAAGTTTGAACCAAAAAAATTAATTTATATCTACCTAGAAACCAATTAAAATAAACTATGGCAAAAATATAGCCAAATTTATATCATCTTGTATTTTTCTGAGAAACTTCAAATTCACCTTGGTCTTTGCCAAAACAGTTAAGAGAACGGTCATGGACAAAATTAAATATAATGCTATCAATATAAAGGTTATTTGATTAAGTATTTTAATTATAATTAATTGCCTCCTAAGGTATATATATACTAAGCAAATAAATCCCAAGATTCAATTACTTTAATTTTTTTAAATTGTAAAATATCTGATTTTTTTCCACTTCTTTAGTGCCCAAGGGGGAGGGGGGTCCCAGGGACCCACCTAATATTCTACGAAGCCGTGGCGGATTTATATGTTTTGTACAGGGAAGAGTATTATAAATCAGACAATTACCGGTAGCAAAAAACTCCTTGAAAAATTTGATGCGTAACTGAGAAATCCGCAAAAAAAAATCATGTGTTTAAGGGTTTAAGAGATTATTTTTTAATTTTTCTAGAATCACACATTTTGCCCTAAAAGGGCAAGTACAGGGATCTGTGTCAGCCTGAAGCCTTCTACCTCTCGACTGTGTTAGCGCTAGTAGTGCTGCTTCTGGTATTTAGAGATCGAGACTCATTTTGATTTTTACCCGTGATGATCGACCCCTATTAAATAAAGTGTATAATCCAGGGGGTCAAAATAACCCCATTTTTTTTGTGGAAAAAGGTATACGTTGTATTCTGTTGTATATTTAACATGTTATAAAATAAAGGGTTAGTGGTATTGGTAAGTACTTATGCAATAACCTTTTGTATGAATTAAATTTGTATGATTAATTGGTTTTGTAATTTCACTGGGACCGAGGCTGCGGTAGGAAATGCACGTAGGAACAGTGGCGGCGCAAGGGACCTCTTTTTATGGGGGGGGGGGGCAAACGGGGGGCAATAAATCTGGGGGGGGCAAAAGTGATGAAATTCTGGGGGGTGCAATATGGAAAATTTTCACCAATTTTGTCCAAAATCCTGATTTTTGGCCCACATCACTGAATTTGCCCCAAATACTTCATTATTTCGACCAGGGGGGCAAACAGGGGGGGGGGACAATTAAAAAAAATTGGGGGGGGGGGCAAATTACCCCATCCCCCCCCCCCCCCCCCCCCCCCCCGGCCCGCACTGCGTAGGAATTCCATAAATTACAGTTGGAAATCCCAAATGCCCAAATCGCGCAGGTCGTGTCCTCCCCTCCACCCACCTCCGTCAGTAACACTGATTCAGGGGGGTAGGACACCGATCTGGCTCGATTTGGGCATTGGGGATTTCCAAACGGTAATTGGGAACTGCTACGTGCATTTACTTATGGCAGTCTCGGTCCAGTGACATTACAAAAATCATCTCTTAAAACTGTTGTTCAAAAGATCTTAGTTAATATCATGATAACTTAAGAAAAAATTATTGACTTCAAAATCCGTCGGGGTTAGTGGATTAACCCGCTGCAAAATAGTGCTATTTCCAATAACGGTCATTTAGATTAAATATTCGAGACCAGCTAGTCTTAGTCCGCTGTGTGTAACCTTTCGATATGCGTCAGAGCGCCCTACTTACCATTAAGTTTTGAAACAGACTAGCACCGGGAGTGATGCCGTTTTGAATTTGCTGTTGCGTTAGGTTGGCATGTCCTACCCCCCCCCCAACCTGAATGATCCTCACTACATTAATAGGGTCCGTTCGCGGTCAAGAGTCTTATGCAGAGGGTTGACATTCATGGCTGCCATTCAGTAGTGTTTGCGGAACGAGAACGTTAGGAGTTTTGTGTATGTTTTTATCGAGTTTGTAGTACAATAAAAATGGTCATCATTTAAGAAGGTTGCTAAAACGGCCCAAAAGAATCACCGTGAACAATCCCAGGTGAAGGCTATGGAAAGAGTTTTGTATTGCGTCAACACCACTCCTGCCCCGTTTGCATGCCACATGAATTCGGCAGCCTCAAACGCGGATAGTCCGGGTTGCTCTGACTGGACACTCCATATTGGGGTGTTGTCGTGTACTAGGTCAGAGCATGAAGTATACTAGCTATTGCAGGGCATCACGAATTTAAAAACTGACATTTAACGGTACTCACCTGACTTACAAATCCATAACTAATGTCACTGATAGGGCACAGGCTGATTTTTTTAAAGTGATTAAAGACACTATCAGTGATTTGTAAATCAGCAAATCGAAAAAATAATCAAAAATCAGATTTAGCAGTACGTAACAAGTTACACGGTATCCTAACATACCCTGCAAATGATAAGACCAGAAGCAACCTAATAAGGAACGAATCGGAGATTTTAGTCATTACTCTCCGAAAGGACACTTACTAAAACACGTCATGAATGGAGAAATCGTATCTTGAACACTGCCCGGATGTTCTTCTTTTCTTTCAATTATAAAGCTGAGAAAAGGTAACTTATGAGAATTTCTACAGATTATCCTCACTTTGAAGCTATTCCGCAAATTTCAAATATTTGCAAATCCCTGATAGTGTCTTTAAATATGTGAGGATATTACATAATTGGAAAGATAAACTTCTTAGAAATAATTGACACCAAAATTGTGATTGTACGTATTTCTAAGTGAAGTTAAGGCAAAATAAAGACTGCGAGCGGTGTGCAGTATATATGATATGAGTGTCCATAGATCATAGAATACTGTGTTAAAATAGGAATGAGAATAACTGTGCCACCACACAAAAACATTGTAATTGATCTTTGGCCATTGGTGCCCATATTGGTCAATTTATCCAAAAGGGTTACGTAGATAGAAACCGCAAAGGATCATGGGGCCGAAAACGGTGCAAACAGCCACCACACGTCGATTGACATTGATTTTGTTTCCATGCACAGTCATGAGGCCTCCGGCAAACATGGCAAACGAGT
>JAMKCH010053468.1:0-25100 GCA_023653785.1 Ophioderma brevispina
TTACGGCAAATCCTCAATCTTCGTGCTCCAAAGTTCAGGAGGAGTGAACTTCAAAGCACTTTCCCATAGCAAACAACTTCAAGATATGTATGCAATCAAGGTGTCCAACTTCTTCGATCCACTTGTCCAAGAGAGTAAAAAAATTACAACACAGGAGAAATACGATCTTCTCCAGTCTTCTGTCTTAGAGCAGCATAGGATATTCTGCCGAAGAAACCAAAGAGAACCTTTAAAAGCATTTCTCAAACTGAAAAAGTGCAGAATGCTAGGAAAGACCTCCAAGCTGGAAAATGGCAACAAGATACAGCCTTTCAAAGAGGCCTTAAAAGAAGCCTACACTTCTGAAGAAAAGAAGCTTCTGGATTTACATATAGAGCAGGTTCAGCAAGCATCACACTCTTGTAAACACAGTGTGACCTGGAAGATTGTCAACAACATTAGTGGTAGAAAGAATACCAAACCTACAATGATCGGAGGAACACCTGAAGAAAGAAAGAGCGCATGGCTGCAACACTTTTCAAACTTACTTGGCAGACCACCTTCTATCCCAGACAAAGAGTTTACCATCACAAATGTCGTCGAAGGAATTTTTCCCATAACAACTACAGAATTTACACAGAAGGAAGTTGATGACGCACTTGCACAATCCAAATCTGGGGAGCCTTGGGATTAGATAATATCCCTCTCGAGTTATGGAAATCAGGCAACCTTAGATCACATCTCCTTTTCTTCTGCAATCGTCTACTACTGCATAAAGAAAAGCCGAAGCAGTGGTCAACTGGAGGTATTATTCCGATCCCAAAGAAGGGAGACCAGTCTCAGCCTTCCAACTACCGTGGTATCACCCTTTCCAGCATTGCTGCGAAAGTCTTCAACAGAATGTTGCTAAATCGCATCAGGCCTTTAGTTGATGCGCTCCTGCGCTGGAACCAAAATGGCTTCAGACAACATAGATCAACTATCAAATACTGGCACTCAGACAAATAATTGAGGGCATGAGAGAAAAGAATCTCCTTCTGGCTTTAGTGTTCTTCGATTACTCAAAATCCTTCGATTCCATCCATAGAGACCGAAGGTATATGGCATTCCTCGAACCACAATTGAATCTATCAGGGCATTATACGAAGATTTGTCAGCTCTAGTAATTACATCTGATGGTGAAACAGACCCTTTCCAGATACAAGCAGGAGTACTCGAGGGAGATAACTTGACATGTTTCCTTTTTATTATTGTACTGGATGATGTCATGAGACATGATTTGAAGGACATTCAGCTAAACACGGGAGTTGTTTTACAAAAGAAGAAAGGTATACGTTACCCAGAGATCCGCCTTCACGACCTGAACTTTGTAGATGATATAGCACTTCTATCATCAAATATTGTCGGTGTAGAATTCTTACTGCATAGCATTGAAGATGCCTCCAACTGTGACGGTCTGCACCTCAACGTTAGTAAAACCAATACGCTTCCTGTGATAATTCGTAGGACATCTAACATCCATACCCTTGATGACAACATCTCGGAATTTAAATATCTTGGTCCTTCTATACCGGACTCTTTCTATGATTTAAAATGCCGGAAAGCCCAAGCATGGTCTGCATGTTACAAACTTGAGAGGATCTGGAAGTCCGAACTGGATAGAACTACCAAACTTTAAAGTTCTACAGGGCATGTGTAGAGAGTATACTCATCTATGGAGCTGAGACTTGCATGGTCCATTCCCCAAAAGCTTCAGGACAGGATCAATGGCTGCTCAGCTGGAGCGATCATATTTCCAACAGTGCGGTATAGGTATATGGGGATATACCACTCCTATCAGAAACCATTAAAAAGATACGCCTCCAGTTTGCCGGTCACTGCATGCGGACAACTGACCAACCTATCTCTCACCTGATTTTCTGGACCACCACCTGGATGAAGAAAACCTAACCGTGGCAGGAGGAAACTTAGTTTATCCTTATGTCATGCTAAAGATATTGGACTGCATGGCAAGCGAAAGCAACTCCTTAGGGATAAGCAACCTGGTACAAATTTTTCTCAGCTGTCGACGTTCCGTCTACGGACGACATATTATGAATGATGATGATGGGACAAACTTAACCAATATAATGTTTTCCACTTTCGCTAGATTGGTTGTTTTTGCAGTTGCTGGGGCAAATAAATTTTTTTCACCTGGTGACTTCCCTATGAATGACCCTAAAGCTGGTTCCGAAATGCCTTTACAAAAGAAACTATCAAGAGATATTTAATGATTTTTAATAATCACATGAGATGAAGATAATAATAACTCAAATGAAGACAAACGCTCCATTACAACCTCGTCATAATTTATACTCAAATAATTTTAAAATGTATTCACCTCTCATTTTTTGGGGCATACGGTATAGCCTGTTATTTTGGGGGCATACGGTATAGCCTACGACAAGTATACAAAGTAAAACATTTTTAATGCGACTCTCTTATACTCAAAGTATCCAAAGTAAAAACAATTTTAAAAACTGTTATTCCTCTACATTTTTTGTCGACTGTTATTGGGGGGCAACGGTATGCCACGACAAAGTATACAAAGTTATGAGACCACTCTGTTAGAGCACTACTGGGAAAATAGAATTTGAGCTATCTTTAAAAGACATGTCTAGGAAAAGACTAAGGAGGGTAAAAAAAAGAAGGGGTCATATCAAATGCTTGATAAAAGGTCTTGTTTCTTTTCAGGAAATTGTTCGCGTAGTCAATTTGATTGTGTCCAATGACAATGTATTGTCGCGCATAACCACGAAGTGTGTGATGTAGACCCGGATTGCCCCGGATTTGGCGATGAAATGCTTATGCAGTATGTCGTCTCACCATTACCACCACCACCACCACCACAACCACTTCCACTACCACCGCCCACCACCACCAAAAACACTACCACACACCACCCCCACCAAAACCAACACCACCACCACACCACTACCACCTGTGAAAGCTCAATTTGCGCCTACTGACGTCAAGAAAGGGGTAAAGAATAAATCACGAAACAACTGGTCCTAAACGGATCCCTTTGGACAACAACAGACGACATTTCTTATGGGAATGGTCTCAAACATCCAGAACATTCGGCACTGCGGATTCCATGCTATGGCCTTCCCTGTACGCATATTGATTTAGGTTGTTGTCACAATGATGTTTCTGTAACTGAATAAGAACAACCCTTTGAGTTAATATGTTAAAAAAGGAATTTTCGAGATTGACCTAAAGTTCTTAAGCAATTGCGAGAAGCCCAGGTGCCTTGGAGTATGACAATGGCCCTGTTTGAATTGATCAGAACAATCCAGACAGAGGGAATTCATTAACAATATGATATCAGAGGTAACCGTGTCATCAGAACCCTGTTTTACAAATTGGACGATCCAATATACCCTCCTTTGTGGGTATATTGTTGATCTACTCAGATAAAATGGACAAAAAAGAGGATCTTTATTCGCCGCCTCCTACCCATCCTGCTCCTTCTGCTCCTCCTCTTCATAGTCGTCATCATCATTGTCGTTTATCATCTTCATCCTCCTCATCCTCATCTCATCTTCATTCACATCCTCATCAATCCACATCATCCACATCTTCGTCATTATTTCCCTCCTGTTCCTGTTCCTCGTCCTCCTCCTCTTCCTCATTGTCACGATCATTATTGTCATTGTCCCCATGGTCGTCTTATCAATGTCATCGTCGTCGACATTATTATTTATTTGTCATTATTATTATTAATATTATTGTTATTTTTAATAATAATAATAACAATAATAATGACTTATTATCATTATAATAATAATAATTTATTATGATTATTATTATAGCTGATCCATGCGGGTCCCGTCGAATTCTTGTTCCCACAAACGGCTCTTCAATCCACTTTTCTTCCCCACGTTATCCACAAGATTATCGCCCTGGATTTGCGTGCGTTTGGTTCATCTCCTGTGAAGCTGAAGTCCGAATTGTGTTTAATCTAATTTATGCAAACCTGAGAAACTCTGACATTTTATCAATTGGTGATGGTGAAACGGTCAGCGATTCCTCGGTTATTTTTACGATGAAAGATTCCTCATTTGGAAGAACCATCGATGGTCGATCACAATCTATGTGGGTTACATTGGTGTCAACCATAATGAAGAATAACGATGCGGAGTATGGCTTTACAGGCCGCCTATGGGCTCGAAATGTAACGTATACTTGGACAAATATTTTCCCCCAAAGAAAATAACTTTGACAGTATAAATAAGCAATATATATATTTTTTTGTGTTTATTAATTAAAAATTGTCAACTAGAACTAAAGATAGTCACCTAACATGCTCAATTCCAAAGTTTGAGATGAATCGGATTTTTCGTTTTGATGCAGTAAACAGTTATGTATAGTAAACAGTGCCATATTATACTCTGTATAACAAAACTTCCGGATTCCGGATGCTGTGATTTCTATATGAAAGACTTCGATGAGAGCTTAGCTCAACTAGTGGATAAAAATTATGTGTATGCAAAAAACACCTTTATTTAAAAAATGAGGGCGCCCTCCTCGGAAATCTCTGAGCCAGCCTTCAAGTATTGCTCTGATTTTTTCTTCAATTTTCGGTTTAATCATATATAATCAAAATAATACGAAGGTCTTGTGTGATAAATCAGGACAACCGGAGTGGTTTAGGTACAAAGCATTTCAATATGGGAATTGTGCTGTGTGCTAGTCTATTCATTCGTTAATGTGAGCGTTAAGTTTTTGTTTGGCTTGTTTGTTGGTTATTTTGTCATATCTTTTCATCAAATCTTTTAGATGATTTGCTGTAATATTAGTTCGCAATGTCTTTCTAGGGCGACCATAGTTTGGCCCTGGTTAACGATTGCATTCGCCATAGGATTTGTCTACTTGTTAAATTAAAGAATGGTAACTAAGTATGCTTACTTTCCCAGGTGATTGCCCACATCCAATGGTGTTTTGCCACTCCGATCAGAAATGCTTAGAAGAAAGTGATTTATGTGACGGGAAAGCCAGGTGCACTGATTTCTCTGACGAAATAAAATGCGGTAAAATGTTAATGAATTCACCAAAAATGCACTGAAATGTGATTAAATGACGTGACGAACCATTACTTATATCCTTAAGTTCCTAGAGGAAAATCTGACGATCACCAAAAAGAAAAAAAGCGAGGTAGCGTTATTTTCTTGTTAGATCTAGGAGCAAGGTCCTCCTTATGCAAGGCAAGGGTCCGCTCCGTGATTTTTTTCAAAAGCGCATTTAAATACAGTATAATAAGGGACGTTATGAATATAAGGGCAGAGAAACTCGGAATCTCAAAAATCGCGATACGCATCAGGGGGGGGGGGAAGGTCGGATTTATTTGGCATCACTCGGAAAATTAGCACTCTCTATAAATGCCCAGAAAACATGTAAAAAGATTCTATGGTGTTAAGGCTCATGATACGGTCATTTTTCTGTCATAACTGTGCGAAAACGGTTTACTGCAAAAGACCACACCCATAAAACGAATCTTATATGTTAACTTCACGAAAAAATGCGATCAACTATGACAAATCAGGTCTTGGAAAGGAAATTTGAGCAAAATGTGGTGCGATATGAGCCATATCCCTACGTCGGGTATACGTTGTGCTGCATGAGCGCGTCGTATCCTCGTGTACGTTTGTATTGTTCGTGCACGGACCTTGTGGAGTCAATAGGTGTGGTAGGACACCATATACTTGAGAAAGAGACTAAATTTGAATAAATAAGTGGGGGTAGACATGCACCTAACAGCAACAAGCAATTCAAAACTGCATCAACTTCTGGGTGCTAGCTGTTTCCAAGACTTAACGTAGGAGGGGGCGCTCTTACGCATATTCGAATGGGCCACACACAAACTGAACTAAAGACTAGCCGGGTCACGAAATTTAAATCTAAATGACCGTTATTGGAAATTAACCTATTTTGCAGGCGGGGTTATCCACTAACCCCGACGTATTTTGAGGCCATAATTTTTTCTTAATTTATCAATGATATTACTAAGATCTTTTGAACAAAGGTTTTAAGAGATGATTTTTAAGGTCACTTGGGACCGAACTGCATAGTAAATGCACGTAGCATTCCACAAATTACGTTTGGAAATCCCCCATGCCCAAATCGGAGCAGATCGTGTCTACCCCCCCTGAACGTTTTCAGCATTTCTAGGGATGTTTGAAATGGCCCGAAAATTGAATTTTCAAATGCATTTTTTCTCCAAATTTCTTCTACGAACTAAAAGTTCGCAGAACAAAATTGATTTAATTGATGTCTTCATCAAGCGGTTTTGGAGGAATCAATCGGGCATATTAATGCCGATTTAGGGATTTTTTCCATAGAGCTCCACAGGAGCCTGGCAACCTGCAAAATCCCAACTCTAGTACCGAACATCGGGCGTCCTTCCCCCCTGATACGCATGATATATAACAGCGTTGGTGTGACGTTATCTGATCAAATTCTAATGCATTGTGGATTATGTGTGACCAGTAAAATGCATGGTAAATATATACGGCAGTTTCATGTTGGACCAATGCACCAGTTTTTGGGAAATTTCACCTCAATAGGGTCATGTGATCCCACAAAATCTCATCCCTAACACATCAAAACAATGACTTTTATGCTCACTTTAGTCCACAAAGCATTAGTACTTAAGGAATTTTTAGCATGATTATGATATGTCAAGTGGTTCTTAAACTGTTGGAGCACTTTTTAACTGATATGTGTTTAGTACAGTACAGTATAAGCACATTGCAATGCATTATGGGATTGGTTCAAAACACCATCTTATTTTTTTAAGCAACATATCCCGGTATGCACTTACTAGGGCTTATAAAGATGAAGAAATAATTGAAACAACAGTTGCCTAAAGTCGCTATCTGTGATTTCTTCAAAATGTAAAGAAATGTATAAATCAATCTGAATCAAGTTAAATTCATGTGTGACTGTGATAAATTCTGAGCTGAAATACGACACTTAGTAGAAGTGATGCACCCTTAATATACCCTTTCATTTATTTTTTTATGACTGAATAGATTCAACCTTGTCATTTCTTTCAGGAATATGTGGACATCACAACGTGACGCTATAGCGCTAGGTGAAACATTGCTTTCGTTTTACCCGCCAAGCTTGTCGAGGTTCATCCACGGGCTGGATTGTTTATGGTTAGTGTTTGGCGGCAGTGAATCGACAATATCATTGCTGTTTCAATTGTTTTCTTTTGGAAATGGGAACTATTTTTCAATCGGTAATGGACCTATTCCGAACGCCATAAGAACCAGAATCATGCTTCGCACAGGACATAACTTGCCAATGTTCCTTGCGTCCGATACACCAGATGTGTGGATTATTTCGAGTATTTCAAACCGCAACGAATCAGCTTTGTTTGAAGTTGAATTGAATGAAGTACCTAATAACGGTAGGAAGAAACACTTTTTACTATCTACGTCAAATGTAAGCGTCTACAAAACGATATTTGATAGAGTTATGAATCCGACTGGATAAAACATTCGTAGAAAATATGTTAAAGTTACAATTTATGTTAAGATTTTGTGATATTTATTGTAAATTATGATAAGGAACCGTTCATTAATTACAAGGGGGGGGGGCAAAATTATTGGGAGATCATGTAAACTTTGATTGGCCAAATAGGGGTAGTCATGTAATTTGTTTGTATGGAGTAGGGGGTCATGTAAAAATTGTATCCTTCCTAAGAATAGAAATGCAAAAACAAAATACTCACACAAATCATGTTAAATCACTCGACAACTCGACTTATGACCTAAATGCCTACAGATGCACATGCAGTTTGCTTAACCTCGCCCCCCCGACTTACCTAAAAAAAGTTGAGATTATTATATCATCTGAACCGGTGGTCTTAATAATCCACGTGTACTTAATATTACGTGCAAATTCGATCACATATGTAAAGAAATTCGAAATTTCGTTTTTTCTGTCCGTAAAATTACAGCACAGTGGCCTATGGGACCGTGGGAAACAAAAATTTCTCATAACACAAAACCGCAATATCGGAATCAACTAAAATTTTGTAAATAAACTTTTCTCAAGGATATCTAATGAACAATGAATAAAACAGAAGGTGCTGGAATCACGAAATGCACCCTTAAACAATCGGGAAAGAGTGATATATTTAGCGGTTGTTAACATATTGCTGGTGAAGAAAGGGCTAAATATTGACACCTGCACATTTCCATTTTTCAATTTTATAATAGTTATACAGAAACACAAAAAAACCCAAACAAACAAGAAAAGTATCTGAATGTGTTACATTCAGTTGGATGGTTTTTGTTCCTTTTTGTCTGGGATGAATGTATCTATAGATATATCTTAGTATATTAGTCCCAGATTTTGTTTATGTTTCACATGATATCCTTTACATGAAAAGGTTATTCCCAAAATTGAAATTTCCGATCTTGCGTTTTCGTGTTTTGAGCAAATGTTTGTGTCATATTGTATTGGCCATTGTACAGTATTTTTTTCTATTAAGGGACAGGGAATACAAAAGTGTAAATTTCTTGAAGATTTGACAGAAATGGCAAGTCAGATTAGCTAACTAGGCACATGCAATGCAATGTTCAGTTGATAAAAAGCTTAACTTTTGAGGTTACTGGTTATTTATCGTATCTCCTCAACCAATATCACAGAGTGTGGAGAGAATCAGTTCCGTTGCCCATCAGACGGCCAGTGTATAAGTGAATCAAAGGTTTGCAATTACCACCCTGACTGTGCTGACTTTGAAGATGAATTTGGTTGTGTTAAGTAATATATTGATTATGATATTTTAAACCTAATATGTTTCTAAAACCCTTTAACACTAAAATGTGTATGTAATGTGTGTGCGTGTTTTTCTGTTTTTTTGTGTGTATGTATCATAGGCGCAATCTACACGGCAGCGCAGAATCCAGATCGGATCCGATAACCGTTTCCTCGTATACCAGTTTGCGTCTCCGGTCAACGTCCTACTTGATCCAGAGCCAACGCGTACACTGTGGTACAACGCTTGGTTGGTGTCGCTGCCTTTAATCTAATCTCGTACTTTTTAGGTTACGCGTGTTATCTCGATCACCAAGGTTACGCTTAGAAAGGGCGCTGATGCCGCGGAGTGATTGGTTGTCTCCCGATACGTGGAAAATTATAAATCCCTAAATAAATTCCACTTTTTATCTCAGGCATCGGCACTTATTTGTTCCAAATACCAAAACATAGCTAACTTTGTGTGTTTTGTGGCTACTTACTAGAGCGGGGAACAGACTTATATTCCGACGGGTATTTACTCCGAAGGGGTCGTTTGTCCGAACACCCTATTCTATGGAAGGCCATAATTATTTCCGATAGGGGTTTTCTTCCGAAGTGTTATCTGTCCGAAAACTTTTTACTCCGAAGGGTCTGTGTCCGAAAATAGTGTTCATTTTTTCCGAAAAATCATTACTTACTCCGAACGGTTATTCCCGAAGGTTTAATTATTCTTCGAAGGGTTGTCTTCCGAGGGCAGATTGTGCCCGAAACAAAAAGGGGGCGTTGTAACCGAACATAAATTGAATGTCTTTCTCTTCCAAGGGCGTTTTCGTCTCACGAAAAAAAGTAACATGACCGAGTTTTTGCTTCGAAAGGGGGCAATGTTCCGAAAAATATATGATGGGGTTTTAAAATTCCGAGGGGTTTTTAGGCCCAAAGGGGCGTTGTTCCGAAACGCCCCCTCGGACTTAAAACCTCTCAGAGTAAACTATATGAGTAATGCCTTTTCGTATAAAGAATCTTCGAAAAAACACACTTCGGACTTTCCCAACATCAACGGAAACAAATAGACATACTGACATTAAACCTGCGCACTTAGTTTGTGTCATGATGCAATTAGACCAGTTAACATCCTACGTCCATTCTTTTTGGTTGCCTGCGAATCCCATTCTGCGAATCGTTATGCCCATAGTATTAACTCTAACAGTACCATTGCCCAGTGGGTAGTCAGGCCTACCTATTTCAGAGATACCAGGCCCTAACAAGTTTACAAACATTGCTGTTAACTTGTCAATATGCTGATATGGGAAAATAAACACCAAAAGAACATATGTAAAAAAAAAGAAACCCCAATACCGGCCGCGTTGTGATGGATGCATTTCATAGCTGTGTGCGCAAAATTTTGAATAAACAAATGTTTTGGACTGGCGCCGAAAATTTACAATATACATGATTTATTGTGCAAACAAAACAATAAACAAACACAAAACAAATAAATAAATCAAACCACCTTAGGTTTGTAGAAAAAGAAAAAAAAACCTGGATTCCTGATGGAAACATTTATTGAAATGCAGTTGATCGAGGATCCAATTCTTTACTTAAGAATTTAATTATAGATTTTTTTTTTCCTTCCGAGAGAAACAAAAACCCTTCGGTCGATAACTTGGATTCTAGTCGATAAATATTTTTTGATTGAAAAAACTAGATCCCTGTAACTCTTGGTATATCAATCGGCGAGACTGTTTTCGAACGACAATGCAAGTTTTTCTAATAAAAAAAAACATGGTTTATAGCGATTCAAAAACACAATTTTTAAAACAGAAAAGCTTAATTCGTAGACGATAAACCAGCTTTTTTAAAGATATTATTTTGGTTTTACGAAACAGGGATTTTTGATTGAAACTTGGTACATTGTATTCCGTCTCGAAGTTATGATTCTTGTGATTTTTTTTCATACTTCAAAAACGGCCCTGACATAACCTGTGAATACTTGAACCAAATCTGAAGTTTGGCAGACCAAAATGGGAAACGTTTTCATCTTTTTAATCTGCTCAACATGTAAGGTCTGATACTACCGTACTACACATGTTATTAACCTGAGATTGCCAAGAAAGGTCAGATTTGGACTAATAGCAGTCCAGAAGCTTTGGTCTTATCAGTACCACTTCCCAGTACTTGACCTGCATCCGAAATTAGGGGTAGATGGTTGCTTTTAAAACAATTGCATAGTTTTTGACACGTGGAAGGGGTCAACCTTGAGTGCTTTTCTGACCAAGCATCCATGTCTTGCCATCTTTCTGATGAGGCTCTCTTTTAGTGGTTTGGCGGGAATTCTGCAAGGCTTAAGTCATCGACATACTTAAAAATAAAACGCCTATAAGAGAATATCACAGCAATGGTCAATGCCACCTATAAAGGTGAGGGACCAAACTTGGGTGCCGCTAGGACACCACCATGACAGAGTTTCCACTCTGATAAACAGACTAGTAAGAATCTTTGGTGACGAGCAATAAGGAATCAAACTACCAAGTAACTATTTCATGCGAACACCAGACGGATAAAGGTTTGGATTGCGAGAGTATTGTCGATGCAATCAAAGCCTTGGATAAGTCCGAGCTCATACGAAACCTAATTTATTAAATGTACTGTACGGAAAAATATTTTCAATAGGATGATTTTTTCTACGTGAGATTCTTTTTCTATTCGCAACATAGGTATTTTCATAGGAAAGGTATTTTTTAACGGACACAAGTAATCATAAATTATTCTTCGATTAGAATGTCCACCTTATTTTAATTGCCTAATACACTCAAAACCCAACACTGATATACCCTACCTTTTACAGCTTTGGAATATGGGCCGCCAACACTAATCAATGTCAAATCCTGAGAGGTCTAAAAAAACAAAGTCTAAAGAAACTAAGGTCTCAAAAAACAACAAAGGCTCGAACGATCAAATGTCCTCCAAACAGGCCAAAGGGTCCAAAAAAAAAACGAAGGTCTCAAAACTTACAGAGGTAAGTCCGACTACCAAAGTCTCAAAGGTCACGGTCTTAACCACACGAAAGTCTCAAACACACAAAGGTCTCAACCACGATCCCAAAACGCAACAGGTCTCAAAACCTAAGGTCTCAAACACACACAAGGGTCTCAACATCAAACAAAGATTTTCAAAACAAACGGGTCTCAAAAACAAAGTCTCAAACACCAAAGGTCTCATATCAACAAGATCTTCAAACACGACGCAAAACACAGAAGGTCTCAACTCCAAACACAGTTTTCCACTATATAAACACTGGTCTCAAGGGGGTCACAAAAATTACAAATGTCCTCACAACACACTACAATCCTTGTGTTGTCGTCTCATTTGTGTTTTCAATGGTTATTGCCATTACAATTTAGCCCCCAAATCGTCAAAATTGGTCAAAATTATGATTTTTATTAGAGTAGATCATTTTAATGTTCCCAGATTGTTTTCGAGATGGTTTCCGTGTTTGGCTCCTTAGTTCTCAATGTTTTTGAGAAAAATTGGTCCATTTGGTTTTAAAAAGTTAGGATTTTTAAACAATTAAACTTATTGGAATGTTTCCAGATAGTCGCCTAGATGATTTTCGGTGTTTTCGATCCTTTTTGTGTCAATGTTGTTGGTTTGCCTGACCCAAAAATCGCGCCATTTTGGTTCAAAATGGTCAAAAATTATGACTTTTCAAACGAAATAGGACAATTGTGATGGCTACTAGAATGGTTTTGGGAGTGAGTCCGGTGTTTTCCGGTAGATAGTTTTAGGTGGTTCCATGTCTTCGCCCCTTTGCTCTTTCAATAATTTTTGTTTAAAAATCATTATTTGCCAACTTGGCAAATATTTTTAAATGGTCAGAATAAAGATTATTTGACCATTGTGAAACAAATAAAACAATTTGGGGGTCAACTAAGGCTCAACAAACATTAAACACAAAGAAAACCGAAAAAACGGGAACCACCCAAAAACCCCTGCTAGAAAATCCAACTTGTCAACTGAAATTTTTTTTAAAAAAATTCGTATTTTGAACATTTTTGCACGCAAAATACCGTGTGGCAGAGATATGGTCCTCCGGCTCACATCCGGGAACAATGGCGCAATAGGGCAAAGTCATTCATTGACTCTTCACGCACATTTAGTTTTTCACGCGGTATTCAGTTGTCGTCTATGACGCCCGGACTATTATACTCGTAGCCGGACTATGAATTACTTCACACCTGTTCGGGTCCAGGCAATCTCACAAACATGAAACAAACGAGCAAAACATCGGAACCATAAGAACCGTCTGTAAACTCGATTGTTAACTTTGTTTAAAATCTTTAGTTTGACCATTTGAACCAAACGGACCGACTTTTGTGTCCAGCAAACATTTAAATCCTCAGGAGGCAAAAGCCACGAAAACCATCTAGAAACCGTCCTGGGAAGCCTCCAATCATTACTTTGTTTTAAATCAATAAAATCATAATGTTTGACCTTTTTTGAAAGCAAATAGCCGTCTGGGCAACAGTCCATAGCCATTGGAAACACATAGGACCGACACATCAGGAACCACAATACACCTCTGGGTACCATGGTCCAATTATCGGATTTTGTTTAAAATCAGGTTTGTGAGACCAGTTTAGCCGTTTTTTGTTGGAGGTAAATGCAATGCTCACCACATTGAAAAACAAAGGAGGGCGAAATACCCGGGAATCACCCCAAATAAACACCTGGCCGGGGGGGGGGCGACCGATCTGCTGCGATTGGGGCACGGGAGATTTCCAAAACGGTAATTTAGAGGAATTCTTACGTGCATTTCTTCGGCAGCCTCGTTCCAGTGACATTACATGAATACCCCTCTTTAACCTTCGTTCAATGTCTTTAGTAATATCATAATTTTTGAACAAATTTATTGACTCCAAAATCTGTCGCGTTATTTAGTTGGATGAACCCAAACCGTGTAAAATTTCCAAAACGCTCATTTAGGGAGCCCTCCTAAAGCTTTAACCTAAACACATACAAAAAAGATCAGTTTTTACCACCAAAGGCACACAGTACTTGTATATCCTTATTATCATTGTAGATACATACACACGTTAACATTGTAATTCAATTCTTGAAATTATGTCTTTTATCTTTTTAATTAATTTTAGTCCGTAATTTGTGTCAGATGTAAAAAAACCAAACGTATATTTTTTTAAATTTCAATCTTTTCCAAAATTTTATATCAATATGAAAGAAAATTGCATTAACACGGTGTAATTTAATATCCTTCATCACAGATCAAAACTCCTTCTTGTCTTGCTTTTGTCTTATCATGTTTTTACAATGCATATGCTTTGGGTGACATCAATGGGTTTTATTAACTTTCCATCCAGCCTGTTTAGTATCAAAATATCACGCTAGGCGGTCCCCCGGCCGGGTTTCGCGATCACCCTGGGTTTCGCGATCACCGGCTGAATGATTTTCAGGTTTCGCGGTGCCTTTGACCTGAATGACCCCTGGAAATGACCTTGTCGTGCAATTTAACATTTTTGGCTCATCATCGCCCATCGCCCCGCCCACCAAGTTTCATCTGGATACCCCAAAGTTTACCCCCAGTTGACCCCTTTGACCTTGATGACCCCCTGTGAATCTTTTTATGACCTTTAACCCCAACCAAGTTTTCAGTCCATATACCAACATTTACTCCATTTGCTAATTGAACCTTGAAGGACCCATGAATGACCTGGTCGTAGACCTTTAAAATTTCGGGCATCAACATCACCCCACCCTTTCATATCCATTAACCAACGTGTCCCACATTTGACCTTGAATACCCTATGATCTTGTCGTGACCTTTAAATTTTCGCATAACAATCGACCCACCCCTCCCACAAGTTTCGGTCTGGATACACCAAATTTACCCCTTTTTTTTTTTTTTTTTTTTTTTAAAAAGTAATGTTTGTCATACTTTTGAATTTATGGCATCACAATCAACCCTCCAAGTTTCATGTCCCATACCACAACGGTTACCCATTTGACCATCCTTTGAATCTTGAAAACTGCCCTCTAATGCACCTTTGATCCAATAAACCAATACAACTCGGCTTCGACTGTCAGGGACAACCACCACCAAGTTTTGAGGAACGTGCGACCTCGGTCTCCGAGAAACAAACGTTTAACCTCATTTGACCGAATGACTTGTCGTGACCTTCAAAATTTGTTGGCTCCAAAATCGACCCCACCCTCCAATTTAATGTCCATACACCATCGTTTACCTTTGACCTCTTGACCTTGAATGACCCTGATGACCCTTGATCCACTAACCAAACAAACCTGTTTTCATCGAAGTTACAATGGGCACCCAAAAAAAACCCCCCCCACCAATTCAGAACTGCGACCCTGCGTTCTCCTAGAAAATATACGCGGTCAACAGACAGACACAGGATGCCCTAACTTGACTTTGGTCGTGACCCATTCAACCCCACCCTCCAAGTTTCATGTCCATACATCCACGTTTACCCTATTTGACTCCTTTAACCTTGATGACCCGATGACCTTTGCTCACCTAACCAATACAAACCCAGTCAAGGGGCAAACAACCCCCCACAAACCAACCCCAAGTTTCAGGAAGGTGCGACCCTCGGTCTCCGGCAAATAGACGCAGTCCCCATTGACCCTCTTTTGACCTTGAATGACCACCCCATGACTTTTATCCACTACATACAAACTCTCGGTCTCCTAAAAATAGACGGCGGCGGTCCAGACAACAGACCACTGACGAACAGCCCAACCGGTTCATTTTATATTTTGAATTCATTGAGATTTTCTAGCAGCAAGTGTTTTCTCACTAAGTATGTTATGGTGTGAATATACCGTTCATTAGTATGAGTACAAGAACTTGGTCATGCATGAGTACGAGTATGATTGAATGCGAGTATTTGGCCCTGAGTCTGGTGAAGAGTAGGAGTACGGGTGCACAACTTTGCATCGTACGCGAATACGAATTGAGTATTTTGCTCGACCACCTTGGACTTCTTCAATCTGGTGATAGCCATCAAATTGATGAAAAGTTATATTGTTTGCTGCTGTGAAATCAGCAAAAGTGAATTACAGATCGGTAGAACCCTTACTTAGCTTCCTTAGATGTTGGTAATTATATAGACGCCAAACTGAAATTATTCTGGCTTTGTGGGACTTACTCATTCAGAGGGTAAGCACAAAGAAAAAAAATCTCTACAGAATTTTTCTTACTTCTCTCTTTTCCTTTGCTGAAAGCGTGTTTTTTGTTGATGAATGGCTATTGATTGTTAGATGAATCATTGCAAATATTGCATTTCAATGAGATTGAACGGTTTTATATACCTTAAATTAAAAAAGTATAAGTATGGAAGTAATAACCATTTTTAACATAAATATCTTTGTGAGTGTCCGTCGAATGTGGGATCCGTCCGCTTTCGTAACTTTTTTATGTCCAAAGTGAGACATGTTAACCAAATGAGTTATATTTGCGGGTTTTGTTGTTATTTTGCAAAGACCCAAATTTGATTGTATAATTACTGTAACGAAGCGCCCTATTTATGTTTTTACTGTTTACATATTTCTTACCTTTATCGTTTAGTGGTTTTTATTATCCTTGAAACGATTATCTCTTCAATCGAAATGGTCGAATGATCTCATGTATGTGCAATTATTTCATCAGTTCGTTTGATAGGGTTATGAAAACTTAAATACTCTCATCTCACATCATAGTCGCTCTGGTTTGTCCGAAAGGTTTGTATCCGACGGTCCGTTTAGTGCCGAATTAAGAATGAGGGAATTGGTCCCGAAGGTGGCGTTATTCCGAAATTCGGACAAACACCCTTCTGGAACAATAATCTTTTTTCTTTTCGACAAACGCCCCTTCGGGATTTAAAATTCTTCGGAACATAAACCCTTCGGAACTAAAACCCTTTTAAAATGCTTTTGCGGACACACGCCCCTTCGGTAAAAATCTTTCGGAGAAAGAACACATTATTTTCCGGAGCAATGCCCCTTCGGACAAAATACCACTCACTTCGACAAATTGCCCTTCGGGAAACGACCATTCGAAAACACCCTCTCGGATTAAGAATCCTTCGGGAATATATTACCTGCGGATCAAATCTCCTTCGCCGAAAAACCTTACGGATCAAAAACCTTCGAATAGAGTCCTGCACTAGACGACAGAAGTGGAGGATTTCGTACTAAAATTGGTCATCACTTCATCATGGCCTAAACATCATCGGGTAGCGGTCTGGCTGGTCGTGAGTAAACAAGTAGTTCTGGTGTTGCAAACTTCTCTCTGGTGGTTATTTCCATCTGATCACAACCATGAGTTAACTATTACCACGCAACATGTATTTGCTATTAACCCTGGTGTTTTTTGAGATCTAAACTCATTGTGAATAATATATTATCTGCTGAATCGTGTGTGAAAGATCCACTGGCACGTGACAGGTCACACCCAAATAATGTATACAATCATGCATTCCAATCGTTGCAATGTCTCATGTCTCTTGCACTCAATATCATTCAATGAGAGCGCAGTATCAATGCTATTGGCCAAACAGGTACCGTTTACGTGCTGCACACATTACACGTAACTTTTGTGTTATCAGCATTCCCCCAAATATTGAGCAACCATGGTACCTTGTATTGTCTATTTGACAATCGTCTTAGGGTCAATGCCCATGACATTGAGTTAAACCCCTAGGCCCATATAAGCCCAAGTTTCCTTGCCAGGTTTGCCCGTTTAGCATGAAGTGGGGTCCAGAAAGGTATTAGGTGTGACAGCTGCCTATGCTGGTACCATACAAACTGTATGGAATGTCGACCCAAACTTATGACAACTGGAGGATCCTGTTATATGGATCTGTGACCTTTGGTGAACCAAACTATTTCTGAGTGCCACCTGTTAGTAGCTCTAGTAATGAGGCTTCCAATAGTTTTTTTTAGCACTTGCTATTCAATTGATGGTACCCTATTGATTGGTTCTCCAAAGCAACGACTTCATCTCCCGTGGAGAAAACTAAAATAGTTATCAAAGCTTACTTTCCTTAAAGAGCCAAAAAAGTTTTGTTTCGTTGAGATTTCTTGGTGGTAAACTGTCAGAGCTAAGGTCCAAACGTGCATGTGCTCATATCTGTTTGACACACACAGCCACACGTTTAATTGGCACTGAGTCCTGCTAAAGAAAAACCTTAGCAAAAACAATGATGTCTTCCCTCTGACTTTACAGCATTCAGAACGATAGGGACACAAACACGGGCGTTGTGGTGTTTTTGTGGCTCTTAGGAATGATCTATTGGTACCACACCAGTGACTCGACCCTAAATGTGAATTGTGTGGTGCGCATTCAGCTTTAATACTGGTTGTAAGGACATTGTCATTGGGGGCTTTTATATGTGTTCCAACATAACTGGGCCTCTCCATTCGGTCATTATCCCGAGCGCAGAAATGTTATATGCAAGAACCTCATGATTTGAGATGGCCCGAACAATATCTTTTCCCGGTTTGTCACAGACCTACCAGAGAGGATAGATTGCTTGATGTTTTTCTAACATCCGCCCTAGCCTTATTGAGCGGGTCAATATGACCCGGTATTAGGATCACAGCTATCCCGTTTATTGACATGCTTATCTCACCAAACCGTATTAAACCAACCAAGGAAAATTTTTATGTTCCATAAAGCCAACAATGCTGAGTTAAAACATACCTCTTACAGTTAGTACTGATAATCATACTGAAGAGGTCTCCACAGTTTTGAGAACCGGGTCATTTTAAAAATGGTATACCAAAGGCGAATGACTCACACATACCATTTAAATTTTCCTCCAAAAGAATAACAACTCCCTTGGATTTCCCAAACTAGCAAAAGAAATTGAGGATAAAACCAGATGGATTTTCAACAAGGCAAGAAAATCTGGCAATACTATGATCGCGCAATTAGCAAATACGAAAAGGATTCCAAAAAGGGAGTCAAAAGTTGCAATACTGGAGATGGGTTCGTATATTGTATTGAAGTCCTCCACACAATTCTGGGGTTTCATCAAAAATTCGCAGGGACCGTGTTTGAATTCAAGCCCTAAGAACGTAACGGCGATCTGGTTCAGATCGCAAGGCAAAGGCTGCAAATTGTAATTTCCTCAATTTGAGTCGGTGTTTACCAGTGAAGCTATGGGAAAACCTACCATCTCATCAAAGTTCCACAGAGGAGGATTTTGAGATACACACCAGGAGGGGGTCCTTAAGTTACTCAGAGACTTGATTAAAAACAAAGCTCCAGCCCGCAGCCCGTCAGTCTTTCCTGAGAACGACAACAAACACCGGTGCTAACCCTATTTTCAGAAATCATTACCACAGGTATACTTCCTCAATGACTGGCTCTCAGCTAATATCTCACCCATTTTCAAAAAGTGACATAGTAATTCATGCTCATTTTTCAAAGTATCACACCCTATCTGAACAGATAAACAACACGGTTTCCGTCAACAATCACTCCTGCGAGAGTCAATTAATACTTACTGTTGATGACCTTGCTAAGGCCCTGATTAACCAGACTTCTATTGACATGGTTATCATGGACTTTAGCACGGCCTTCGACAAAGTCCCCCACATTGCGATTAATGTACAACTTACGTAACGTAACCATGGCCATCACGAGGAATAACGATAATGGATTGAAAATTTTCTAATTAAAACTCAAACACAGAGTTTGGTTTTGGATGGCGAATTTCACAGTGGGTGCAGGTTCGATCGGGCGTCCCCCCAAGGCACCGTCCTCGCCCCTTGTTCTTAACTACATAAACACCTCCCTGATAACATCTCATCGGAGGTTTTTCTTTGGCGACGACTGCTTATGGTAAATGTACCATCCACAATAACTCTGTGTTCTGCGGTTTTTTTTTTTTGTTTACAAGATGACCTTGACCAGTTGAATCATTGCAAAACAGTGGCAGATTGCAATTTATCGCCAAAAAATGTTTCAACCTTAAAATAACTCCTTTCCAGAACTAAAAACAGCTCACCAATACAAGCTTGGTCAGTCAGTTTTACTGGAAACAGATACTCACACTTATCTGGGTATTCATTTACCAACAGACCTGAAATGGATACACACGTAAATCATGCTGTTGCTAAAGCAAAAGTTTTGGTGTCGTAAGTAGACATCTTCATTCACGGACCACGATTTGAAGGCTACTGCTTATAAATCATTGGTGCGCCAGCACTAGAGTACAGCAGCGTTGTGGGGACAACAGGCAACAAAGGACATACACAAGGTGGAAGCGGTTCAGCGCACAAGCAGCGTGCTGTGCCTGTAGAAATTACGAAGATCTAGCAGGGTGACAAAAATTGCTCCAATCTCTCCAATGGGGACTCATTGCACCAATGGCCCGGCAGGATTGCAAGGACTTTCCAATGCTCCATAAGATTTAAACTCAGACCAAACGCCATACCGGCACAAAAGTTTCTCACACCAGTCAGCCGCCCCACTGTCGCACAATAGTCAAGCCTTTTTAAGACCCAGGACCAAAAAGAATGTTAATAAGGAATCGTTTTTACAGCAACAATCCGTCAATGGAACATTTTACATGATCAATTAGTCACTATACCATCCACCGAAACCTTCAAGGAACAAGTCAGCAAACAATGCGAAACAAACTTCAAGACTTAAAAATCAAATTCGACACTGCGCACTCACAACCCTTGCGTTTGGCTCAGCAATTGAGGCGTTGCAGAGTATTCGTCAAGTCAAAGTCAAAAGCATTTGTACCCACTTTAAGCGTCGAAGGGTTGTCCGCACTCACTGCGCCGTGTAGAGTTCTTTAAACGGTCTCCCGTGATCTGGATCTGTGATCTGTATCTCGGGGAAACGGGATGATATGGATTTGCACTGCCGTGTAGATTGATCCCATATATACTTCCGAGGAGTAACACACACACACACATTGTATATACAATAGTTCTCGGAAGGTTTTCTTGGTCCGCGGACGCATAACAATGTGCTTTTTTATGTGTGGCCCTTACGATGGGGACAATATTCCTTTGATGATCTTGAAGTATTTATGATACAAAAAATGCGGGAACCTTTTAAAAAAATCTCCAAAGCTAATAAATATGTTTAGTTTTTAGACTTAAGAGCCAATGTCTTTTACTCCAAAGGGTCAATGCCTAGAAACTCAATTTCGCTGTCATAAAGGACAAGTCGTCTCCAAGCAAGGGAATTTGTTTACGAAGAGACGAACTCTGCGACGGATCGGCCATCTTGCCAAGGGCAATGAGGAATGGCCTTTAAATGTGGTATGAAGTAAACGTTTTGAATTCTTAATCCGGGTATTTTATCACAATGGAGATTTCCAGATTACTAGTATTTATGCCCTTATTATTGAAAGCCATAAAGGAGATATAAACGCCCTGGTTTAACTAAAGTGGTCAAGGGACTAGCTGCGAGAAACCAATTGCACGTTCTGCTGATTGAACAGCAGTTCTGACACATTGTTTGAAAAATTGGCGTCTCGAGTTCCAGAGATGTTGCATAAGAGTCCCGAGGAACCCCCCCGACCATCAAACGTGCATGTTCTTTGTTATAATATTAAAACGCTTATTATTTAAAAAATATATTATATGTTATCTTTAGACCCCCCCCCATTATAAGTCATGACTACAATATGGTTAAAAACGAAAATAAATCTATTTCTAAATAACAGTTGAATAAAAATTAGAATAAATTTAATCAAAGCCACAATGCCCACTAACCTGCTGCCATAGAATTGAAAATATGACTTGGAAAAAAAAGTGAAACAGACATTGGTGTTTTCCCCAAGAATGTTGAAACACATTTTTCTTGAGGATTAGATTACATCAATAAATAGAGAAGCTATAATTATTAATTTAGCTTACCCCATAAGCAGCAAAGTTTTCATCACTACTCACCAATATTTAGGGATTTGGAAATTCAAACCCCGGGATTCAGCACGTTTTACCACAATGTGGATGTTTTCTTCTTTCTTCCGGAATAAACACAAATGTCAAATAATACGTTAACCACGCGAGGTTGGCATAAGCTGTGCTCTATAAAAATATGCAGACAACATACTTATTTTCCTTTTAAACTACGTGAATGTTATAACGAAAGTAACCCACCTGTCAACAAATAACGGTGGTACAATCTGTCATCAGAAAATGTTCTTATGATGAGCTTTGAATTAATCACTTGACACTTGCACCAGTGGGAACTAAGATGAACTGACATCAAACAAAACGTATTGGATGCCGAAATTTCATGGTCAATAGAAAAAATAATGGAGCTCCTCTGTGGGTTGTAAAGTAGGTGAAAAATTCTCCTTTTTCTTTTTCTTGGGTAGGGAGTGAGGAACGATTTTGAAAAGGCCCTGTTTGTTTCCCCATGTAGATGTCAATTACCAAATTCGAATACATTTGATCATAAAATAGTGGATTCTTCCAGATAACTGCTGGGGATGTTTGGAAGGAGAGGTATCCGTTATGTTGTTTAGTTTCTCGGTAGTGTCTGAACTCCTCTATAGTGACAAGCCACAGTTTGAACTGGAGGACTTCTGCTATCTTTGGTGATGAAGAAACGTTCATCAGGTTGTGTTATTCCTGAGAGTTTGCCAATTAGAGACTAGAGTGCTGAAACCATTATGTCAAGGCGCTCTTCCGTTTTTCATTCAAATCTTTGAGATTCCTTATTATATAGGTGGGATAGCCTTCTTGTCAATCATCTCCCTCACGTCCTGTCAGGTAGCACATTCTTGATTTCAAGATGTTGGTTCAAGCGGGCTTAGGCCCTGAATTTATCAGTTTTTCCTCAAGCAACCCCACAATGTAAGTCATCATCAAGTGCAGCCCTAGCGGCTAAGGTTTCTGGAAAATCCCTACTGAAATTTTTCAGTACGACGCGGTTTCTGCTACAGACTTTCAGTTCTTCTCTGGCTTTGATGACCTTTGAGAAAGGACTACTGTCTTTCTTTCTGCTTTCTTTCTTTTCTAGGTAGCCTCTCTCTAGTGTAATTCTTTTGTTGGCTTGTCTTTAAGCTTGTCAAAAAGAGTGTTGAACCTCTTATGTACTGCTAAGTATAACTGCTTACAAAGCTCAAGGTCATGTGGGATCTCTCTGTGATCCATTAGTTTGGAGATGGTAATGACGATATCATTTGCGTTATTTTGGAGTCTTTCAAAATGGATGTCATGACTTTCGAATATTAAAATTGGACCTTTGGTCATGGAAAATTTCTTTAGACAGTCCCACACACTTGCAAACACAGTCAATAGGGCACTTGCACATGTCTACTCTATAGAGTATGGCTTCTAAGTATCTTGTTGGCAAACACAACTCGTATAGATTGCGCACCACCAAAATAAATTGCCACTGTTTTATGTAAATGATTGCCTCATAAACGGATTTTCGTAACGAAGCGCTCATTCACTTAAGCGTGAAAACATTAATGATTTTTGATTTCATCTGAACGGTGGCTTTTACTATTCCTATGAGGGTTGGGTTTTTAAAATTATACTTGTATTTTCTCAGAATAAAGACTCATAGACGTGTATATTTTATTATTTCTAAAAATGGAACATGGTAGACAGAAATATGATCAACTCGATGTTGTAGAAAAAAAAACAAGGGTAATTCTAATATTGTTAGCCGGTGTACTATTTAAATGAACAATCAATTATAATCGTCAACGTTGTTACGACAAATAGCGATAGTACTAGCTTGTCAAACAAACCACGGATAACTGTAATTGGACATTTTAGGAATGTAAGAGCAAGTTTTTCAAACGATGGTGCTTTCAATGTGAAAACAAACTTATCTAACATGAGGGGAATATATCGTAGCGTAATGATTTCTTTCGCGCTCTCGGTGGAAGACTTATATCTCCATAACACACCACTCCTCATATTTGCTTAACTTACCTGGCTATCCAGGAGGACTTCGGCAGGACGCCTACTGCATCTGGGTAGTCGAGCACTTAAGCTGGGCCTTTAATAAAACTTAATTCCTTGTTTATTTAAGAGACGGAGACATCCTTTCCTTTTAGACTACCATCGATATACACACCAACGACATCTTCCCAATAATCCCCCGGAGTACGTTGACTATTTAGGCAACAAAGTGACAATTAGGACAACATTAGGCAAGTGAGCAGTGAAGGGAGTTCATTTTCGTTAACTGTGATTCAGTAATCAATAGACAGGTTAAATCGAGGCACATACCACAATAAGAATAAAGTTGAATATTATGTAAGCTACAATCCTGTCCAGAACCATTGTGGTCCCAGAATTTGCATGGTCTGGATTACGAGAGTACGCGAGTAAGGCATATGTACAATTCCAAGATTTTTTTGTTGTGTGTTCTTGTGATGTTTTCTTGTATGTTAAGTAGGTGGATGCTACTAAGGTGACTTAGAACCGAACCGCTAAGTATCATAGTTAGGTGCATTTTTTCACTGTGGTCAAGATATCGCCAAGTAAGCCTTGCATTTATACTCGTTCATCTGATATGTGTACCCGTACCATTCTTGCTTCGGTGAAAATTCAATGAGGCTCCGGGACTCTGTAATCATTTTATTTGTAGAATTTAAGCCTGAAATACCCTATTGTGGCGTTTCCATACAGAATGAAATTGATATGTGGCAGGTGAGTTGAGTTCTATGACCGGAGTTTCCTCCAGATAATCCTGTGTTGTCACGTGCATTTGAATTCTTTCATTTTCCCTCTCCGCCTTTTGAATCGGGTCCAAAGCTCCAGAGGGACGAACATTCAACGCGAATCGACTATAGAATAATGTTGAAAAAAGACCATCTAAAACTTTTTATCTGGTTATAATTGAACGATCATGAATGCATATTGGGGGTGTTGTCGTTAACGAACGGATTTTACATTATAGTCTTTAATTTTTTATTCCTGTCAGTACACGTATATATTGTCGATGGTACGAATTAATGTTGATGGGAGGTGTTGAGACCCAAAACTAAAAAGCCGTATTAACCGCTGACTTCTCAACTTTGTTCAACAGAGAATGGATGGCCTTAAACCATTGTACATGAACTTTTTGTACAAATTTATAAAAGCTCATACCGATTCCAATTGACAATCGTCGTAAATTGTGGAGACCCGCTATCGATTCCTTTGTTTGGTGTCAATCAAAGAACGGATAAAGTCATGAACATCAAGGCTGGGTGAAGGAGGAGGATTCAGGCCACGTAGATATTATAGTGTGTTGTGACTGACCAAAACTCTAAATAACTTTATGATAAATGATTGGACCAATTGGTAATTTCCTGGGAACAAGACGAATACATGTA
>JAMKCH010053469.1:0-41208 GCA_023653785.1 Ophioderma brevispina
TTTTGTGGTTGGGTTTGGTGGACCATAACTGTATGTTTTTCCCCTCCTCTGCCAAACCAAGTACAGGTAATAAAAATTGAAAAAAAAAAGTTTAATTTAAAAGGGCGTGTCCAGATTTCGTGATTTTGAATGCATTTTAAGCCGTATTCACACTATGAAACCAGTACTTGCTGGACGAATATAGGCCCTACATATACTTCGTAGCAATTTTCTAAATATTATTCAAAATTTGTTCCTTTTATGAAGTTAAACGATATTAATAAAGTTGTACATGTAATTGGGAATTTAAAAAAATATGAGCATTCGCCACGCCGTCTTTTTATGCCAAGTTGTCGGCCTCGGGGGGGGGGCACTCCCATCTTGGAGGTGACGCGCATGTAAGGCTGTTAAGACCCCCATTTTCAGCATCGCTGTCACCGAAAGACCCTATATATTTTAAAAATGTCACCCAAAGACCACATATTTCTTTTCATTTTACCAACTGTCACCCAAAGACCCCTGTTTTTCGGAAAATTTTCACTCAAAGAAACCTATTTTGGGTGAAAATTTTGCCAAATTTTCTAAAAGACCCCATTTGGGAGGAATTTTGCAAATTTGTCACCCGAAAACCCCTTATTTTGGGGAATTTTGGCTGTCTCTCACCCAAAGACCCCTATTTTGTTTAGTCCTCTGTCACCGAATGCCCATGGGTTTCGAAGCGCCAGTCTTGCACCCATGTCCATTTCATATGTGATTTCGCCCCCCCCCCCCGATTTAAGATTTGCATCACTTCTTCAATGTTTCTAAAATGTTTATTTACGGTCATTTCCGGCAAGTTACCTGAATTATCCTTCTTTTTAGTAAATTAAAGCAATATTAGCACATTTTTTTGAAGAGCGCCCCCAATTTTTCAAAAAATTAGAGATTTTTACACGGTTGCATTGGTAACTGGCTAGTAAACCATACCTGTGAATGGTTAAAGGTGCAACAAGAGATTTCACATTATCAGGTGTCCCTAAAAAATCGAAAGTATACTGATTTTTGCCTTGATGTCAAGCTTTCCATAAAAAAATCCCCATTTTTAAGCTGAGATTAAGCTGAGAACTGTTTCTTTGGTACAAAAATGTGAAATTTCTAATTTCGTATAGGAGCAAATACGAAATGTTTTCTATTGAAATATAAGCAAATCAAAATGGCATTTTTTCTCTCTTTTAAGACATTTCTTTAGCCAAATACAAGGTAAGAAATCTATTGAGTGTCTAATCTATATGAAATTACTATTATGACACAATATTTGGGTGCCTCAAAATCTCTAGTTGCACCTTTAAGCTCGAAAATGTATGTGTCTCACAAACGAAAGACTATCCAAATCATTTTGAAAGGAGGTTTCGCCTTCTGGAGATGTAATGGGTTTATAAATAATGCAATCATCGGCAACTGTGAATGGTTAAGCTCGAAAATGTCTATGTGTTGCAAACGAAGGAATTTTGTAATTAGAATAATTAATATCGGAGATCTCCGATAATAATTCAACGGCGGTTAGAAACGGTCTTCCAATAAGAAATAGCCGGAAATCGTGCCATGTACGTGTCTACGCTCATCCATTAGTTGTTTTATTGGTTCAGGCAAGTCAAGTTAGAGGTCATTTTCTTGAGGTGGCACTATTTCATCATGGACGGACATAAACTTAGCAATTCCAGCCCTGTCGTTAAGTATAATGTGGGATCCCAATTCTAATTACAAAATCGCTCATTTTATGATAAATACGCATTTTTTGGGCATTCTCGTTCGCAGGTATAGTTTCCTAGACAATTACCAACATAACTGTGCAAAAATATCAAATTTTACAAATTGGGGGTGCGGCTCTTAAAAAATGTGTTGTTATTGCTTTACGAGGTGATTGGGTCACGATAGAAATCCTTCAGATAGATTTGTTGTTAAGAATTTTATACATGACTTTCAAATCGTGTACGGGGGGGGGGGGGGTCCAAATAGGTGCGGAGAGAAGGTGAAAAATAGTGGGGTCAGGGGTCGGGCGGGGCGGGAACTCGTTTTTGGAGTGAGGGCCTGCGGGTGTGGTCTATTAAAAACACCCTAGTTTTTTGCCACAAAATTGGGGGTGGTACCGGGGGGGAGCTTGGGGGGCTATGGAGACGGGAATCATTTTTGTGCATGGACATTTTTGAATATAAAAAAATCGGTTCGTAACTTTTAGTCAAACTTTTATAACAGTTGGCCCTAACAAGATCTGTCGGTCGAAATAAAAAAGTAGGGTCACCAGACCTACTTTTTTCTGTATTTTCGAAAATAGTCTGGCATTTGGGTGGGTAGTAGTCATAAGAAAATACCAACGCGATATTGAGGGGGGGGGCGTAAAGAGCGGGCCAGCAGGAGGTGTCGCGCATGGCAAACGCTTTAAAGCTGACACGCGAACAAAAAGTCGGGAGGCACGGCAAAATGTCCACCTGATTAAAACTTATGAGCATTTGTTTTTTCCCTCTTTGTAATTTTTTAATCTTTAATAGGAGATGTTGTTGTGATGTATGATGAGAATGGCTGCGCGTGGTAAAAAGACTGGATGGGGGGGGGTAAGGGGAAAAGGGAAGAAAAATTATGGACAGGTGATAAAGGGAAAGCAAGGGCGTGTCCAGATTTCGTGATTTTTTTTGAATGCCTTTTTACCGCGTTTAGGCCTACTATGAGGAACCAGTATTGAGCGTGGGAGAGGATACGTGTCTTGGGCGGGGGTACCCTATCTTCTTACATTTTCTAAATACTGTTGTCAAAATTCGTTCCTTTTACGATGAAAACGATATATAAATGTTTTGTCATTGGAACTTAAAAAACATATAATGAGCATGGGTCGCTACGTACCGTTTTTTTATGGCCAATGGGGGGGGGGGGGGGGGGTGGTGGTCGGCCACTATGCTGCAATTGCGCTGCATGGGCCACAAAAAATCTTGTGTTTTTATGTTTTTTAATATTTGAAAAGGTTGTAATTTAATGTAAAATAGAGCCTTAGTATCAGTTGAATAGGTGATTTAAGATTTGGCAAATCACTCTGCACTGTGTTTAAAATGATTATGTAGTTCCAAGTAATTGAGGTAAAGCTTCACGAAAATAATATCAACATGGTGGGCCTGGGGGGGTTTTTATTTTACGGTCATTTTCCTGCCGTAGAAGTTAACGCTGATTGTAGCCTTCTTTTTAGTAAATCGTAGTGGGTTTCATGTAGGGAAATGCCATAATTAACGGTTGGAATACTGAAGAGAAATGTCTTATATGGGGCTACATGAAAGTGTACCTAAAATGTGATTTTTTTCGTCGGATATTCCTGGATTTTTTTAAACGAGGCAAAATAATAAGGAATCGTCATTGGGAACGGTGCTGCCGGGGGGAAGTCGGAAAATGACAGTGATATGGTGGTCCGCCCTTCAACACGCACCTTATATAGTGATATTAAGGGGGTGGGGTCATCATGTTTATGCATTTAACAAACACTCTCTATAACCAAATAGGTGAAATGTTATTGGGAAAACAAAAAATACTCTTGTCATCATGAGATTATTCATTATACATTTCGAGTCCTGACCATGTTAAAATATGTGGTCCTGACATAGAAATTATAAAGAAAACACACTTTCCTATACGATATTGAAAAAGTGTGTTGAAAAATCAGGAAGAGAAGCGCTATTTTCCGGAAAAATAAAGATATTAGTTAACTTGACGGCCCCTTTATAGCAATGCAATCTTTGACTCAAGTTTGTTTATCATGCATTAAATTCTGTGACAGCACATAGGCCTAACTGCAGTACTTCCATTGGAACAGTTAACGGGCCCAAACGTGCTTGCTTCTTCGGGAAGATCGCACAGCGTAGACTCAAGGGTGGGGTTTTTTAACGCGCGGCGGACAGCTAGGAACGCGAAGTCACAATGGTTTGGCAGAAAGATCTGCTTGGGGACTGGGGCGCGCAGCTAAACGTGACCCAATCACCTTAATTCTCTGTAAT
This sequence comes from Ophioderma brevispina, assembly GCA_023653785.1. Lineage (NCBI taxonomy): Eukaryota > Metazoa > Echinodermata > Ophiuroidea > Amphilepidida > Ophiodermatidae > Ophioderma > Ophioderma brevispina. Next base: position 3,990 of record JAMKCH010053469.1, read on the forward strand.
TCCATCATGCTGGTAAGAGACTTTTTCTTACAGACTGTTCGATGTAATCAATATCTCTTTGTAAATTGCCATTCATGTCGAAACGCTTGTATTGTAGACCACCTGTTAGAATATACTGTACTTTGGATACTGTATTTTTGTCATTTACATTTAAATGTAAATTATTGTTATTTTATTGTATCATGTCACAGGGCCTCTTGAAAAATCAGCCGTACAAATTAAACTGAAGAGGCTACCTGGGTAAAGAAAATTAAACATAATAAATAATAAATAAATACAAATAATAATAAATAATAACAACAAAGAATGGAACGAATTGTGATGTGACGATTTTTATCCGCCTCAATGGCCAATGTGAACCGAAACCAGCCATTGCCGATACCATTACAGTTCTGCGATCACAACTGACTGCAATTACCATTCGTATGTCATAACGGCCCTCCCTCTGTTTTTAAAAATGAGCATTTGTCGCCCATTTTCATTTTTACGTGTTTACAAAACTAATACAGTACAGGTGCTGAAACTGTTCTTGTTTTATACATGAATGTCGGCTTACTACAAACCCGCTTCACAATCAATCGGATAACTATTTCAACATCGAAGACATATTAGTCATCACACACACGAGAAGGTCCCGTTTAAGACTGAACAACCGCTATATTTCTTGGCTTTCTTTTCTAAGCTAGACAACATGACAGTGAACACATTGAACCGGGTGCAAAACTTGAACTTCCGCATTGGTTAGCCACGGGACTATGCAGTAAAAAACGGAAGATCGTTAGCATAGAATTGCCGTCTCTTACAAACGTGGCCTACAGGGAAATTACTTAGTGCTGATGCTAGTGGTGGACTTGCATAAGATGGGGGGCCGTATTTCTATTCTTTTGGAAGAAATTGTTGTGATCCTTTGATCACCCAAAATCTGGATGATATTGGCGTAACTTTGCTGGAAGTAAATCATCATCATGAACATTGTCATTGACATTGATCAGACTGGATACTTACTTGGCCGAGTCTAAACACATTGCAATTTAATACAACAATATATCATCAGTACGAATTCACGTATTCTAGCCAACCACATACTTCAACATGCAGTTTTAAAGTCCTTTGAAGCTGCCGAATTCACATGGTTTGTGCAGGTAATACTAAATTCTTTCCTAAATCATAAATAGTTTGACATATTATTAAATTATTATTTTTGTGCTGCAAAACAATTTGCTACTAAAAAGTCCTATAAATATTATCCATTTGCCAGCGAAATTTTGTCTGCATGCTTAATACTAGTTGGCACAGCCACATGCACATTTTCAACAAATTAAATATAAAAATCAGGTGGGAATCTAGTGAGGGGGTGCACCTCTCGGTATAGCTCGTTCACGTAGCGTTGCACGTCGTCCGTACCTACCTCCTAAGATAGTAGGGGCTATCGTAGCGGAAAAGCCAGAGCAACCTCGGGCTACTCTCGGTAATTCTGCAAAATCAGCCCATTTTGGACAAGTTTAGCCTTTTCAGTCCCCCGGTAATTTTGATGTTTTTCAAATCCTGGATCTGCCCCTGAAAATGTGTTCTACTATAAAAGGTACAACGAAGGATTTTGAGGCATCCTGTAAGGTCAAAGGTGCCATAATGTAGATAATGAATAGTTTTGAGCGTCTCAAAATGCTTAGTTTACCAAAGTAGGGAAGAAATATCCCCATGGTCAAGCCCCATTGAATGCAATGGATGCTGACCTTCTGTGCCTCCTACAGTAACTAACCATTTGAGACGGTCAACAAATTTTATACAAGATGTATTACAAATGTCTGCTAGCTCCTGGGTTAATTGTAAATAACACGGCCATGGTGTGTAATAACATTTTAACAAACGGCACTGCCCATCATGCCCATTTTTGAGGGTTGCATTTTGAAGCTATAAGATGTGAAATGGCGTGCATGAGTGACTTTCTCTCAATTTGTAATATTATTGTCCAGTAATTACTCTCGGGAGTTTCTGTAACCTGACCCATCTGACACACTTTTATTCTGACACACTTATGAATTCAAAAACCTTAACGGAATAAGCCTGTGCTTTATTCTGTGAAGGGTTTCTGAAATCATATGTGTGTCAGAAAAAAAGTGTGTCAGATGGGTCAGGTTACAAAAACTCCCCTCAACCACTGGCCTAGATACACTCTTGAATATGTTAGTTTAAAATGCTGATTACTTTTATTTTGTTTTTCAGTCTTTCATCGCAAGGTTTCGTCGTATCATGGACAACTCACAGAACGCCTACAACCAAGACACAAGCAAACTTACAGAACGACTCGATGAGATGGAACGATTACTCTTCCGTGCTGGTCAGCTGAGCCTCAATTCATTCCAAGAGTGGGAGACAAGAAAGATGACCAAGATGGTAGCATCTGAGATGGTATCCAGTCACAGGAAGAGAAAGCGTGCTGTACTGGAAGAAGGGGATTAGATTCTAGTTTTGTTCTAAACAACTTTTAACTTGCAGCTAGTGTTCTGCGCTGGAAGAAGGGGATCAGTTTTTCTTTTGCTCTAAACAATTTCAGACTTGCAGCTACAGCTAATGTTTGAATTTCTGCTTAAAGGTACTATCATTGATTTGCAAAGTCATTAAATAAAAAAAACACATCAAAAATCAGATTTATTGCATGTCTGTAAAAAGTACGAGTGCCCTAACATACCCTGCAAATATAAGACCAGAAGCAACCCAATAAGCACAAAATCGGATATTTTAGTCATAACTGTCTGTATGGACACTTACTACAACACGTATTTGAATGGTGATACATCATTGAACAATGCCATTTTCTTCTTTTTCTGGCAATTGTTCAGTTGAAAAAGTAACTTATAAAAATTCTTCAGACTTATCCTTCAATTTTAAGCTATTCCTGAAAATTTCAAATATTTAACTCTTTCGGGTGAATCCCTGATAGTGTCTTTCAGTGGTATATTTAGGTTATTTCTGAAATCCGGAATCTTCCGCAACTTAGGCAGGTCACTCATAAGAATGTCATGACATTACAATTTTGCGTCATGGACGCAAAGAGAATCGAAAAAATGTGGAAATGCATTTTTTAAACTTGTAAATCAGGGATAAGTGTGCACAATTCCATATAACTGCTTTAATGTAAAAGTAAACCACCAAATAGTGAAAAAAATGAAGTATTTAGGAAATTTGTCATACCGTCTCCCGCAAATAGACATACAGCGATGACGTCTCAAAATCTGCACTAAACAGCTGATTGTGGTTTACACCAGTAGTACAGAATAACCAAAGATCAATGACGTAAACTTGTGTTTGAGGTCAAACTGTATCATTGCACAATATCATGATGAAAATATGTGATCTAAAGTGGGAATTTTGATATGCACGTATAGAAATAACAGAATCAGATTAAAAAGTACTAATAGGCGTTCAAGCCAACCACTTGCAGGTTATGTTCGCATATCCATGCCAGTAACAAAAATATAAAAATATGAATTTTTATGATTTTTGTGATGTTTCGGATTAGTAAATCGCTGCTCATCCCTTTAAACGATGCCCTGTTGTCCCTTGGCAATTCTATTGGAATTACACTAAATTGAGGTAAATTGTGTATTTTTAATTTACATAATATTTTGTTGAAGTAACATTATTTACTTTTCTGCGACTTCAGAACTGATACAATAAAGCAGCTTTTTCGTGATCAGCAGTTCACTATGCATGAGAACCTAATTACATCATGAGGTTCTAGATAGCCAAATACATATGGAGAAGATGATTTTCCCCCAAAATGGCATACCATTGGGTCAAGGCCCTTTCTGTACATACCAATGCACAGCTATAAGTCATTTTATTGGACAGGCCATTAGCCTTTATAACAGGGGTTCTCAATAGGCGGCCCGCGGGCCAAATCCGGCCCGCCAACCATTGATTTTTGGCCCTTGACTTGCTCTAAAATATAAAGGTAAACATAAGAATTCCAGGTGTATTTGGCCCTCAAGTAGGGAACTTTCAAATGTGTTTGGCATTCTCTGGCCTTCAGCTAATATAATTGAGAACCCCTGCTTTATAAAATCCATCCAATATACCAGGCTTCCTTACTTAATTTTGCATTTATACATTAAAGGTGCTTGTTCCGATTTATGTGTATTGTGTTCTCTACTTGATATGAGAGCCTGACACTTGCACTTGTACACTCCATCAAGTACCGTGGGAAACCATCAAGTACCGTGGGAAACAACCTTGCGGTTTTGATGGTAGACAAAATAATGCATGTTGCAAAGCCCTATTAAATACTGTGCTAAATATATTGATGGTTAACCACTAAAACGTTGGTTTTTGTGTCGTCTGCAAGAATTGCCGAAGGCACATAGGGTTACTCTGCGATGTCCTGTGGGGTGCTGTGTGGTGTGTGTGGGTCTGTGGTCAAAATGTTAACGCTGGTGCAAAGTATTGCATGCCGTATGAGTTCCGTAAGGGCACGGTGATGTAACCTTGGTGGAAAGGATGGGGTGGGGGGGTGACAATAGTTGGTGACCTCATGTGAACCAGTTGGTGAGCCTCCTGTGACCTTTGGGCCGTCAAAATGTAAACCCTTAATATAATGCATGCTGTATGAGTTCCATAAGGGCTATGATGATGTAACTTGGTGGAAAGGAGTGGGTGGGGTGGGGTGACATGTTGGTGACCTCATGTGACCTTCGTGACCTCACGTGACCTCTGGCCCCATTCACAAACCGCAACGGCAGACGACACTCGCGGTCCGGGGACCGCGATGTATTTTTTGTTTATATCTTGGGAATGAAATGGATTTGAGGGCTCAAATTTCAGGACGACAATGAGAAAAATACGGTCTTTCATCTGATATCAAAATCGATACTACTTCCGGGTAAATCGGGGGGGGTCGAAACACGCACCTTTAATCGGCCAATCATAGGAAGGAAAACCGATTGATAAAAATTCAATGCAAAAATGAGGAGTCCTAGGTCAAAATATAAATGTGAACTTGTTGTAAAGGGAGGTATTGGGCATAACAAGTTCATATTTTGAATATTCCATAAGGCCAATGAAAGTCAATGTTATGTTTCCCGTAACAATTTTTGCAAATCATAATGAAGCAACTCTTTCATATTTCATAGATGCGTAATTTTGAATAAACAGCAGTTTCACCAACCTTAAGCATGCTATAATAGCTAAAGTATATTGTGTCAAAACGCCACCATACATTTGAAAATGGTTTTGCAACTGTTCTTTGGTTTAAAATCTACTAAAATCACATTCACAAGATGTGATCACAAGAAGAAACCTTGATATTTTCTTTAAAATACAAAATAGAGATTTCAGCATCTCAAATGCGGACAGAAAATCATAACGCGGGTGGGTTACGGGAAACATAACATCGACTTTCATACGCCTAATCCAGGCTTTCCCAAACTTATTGACCCGAGACCCCATTTTTGACACCTAGCTTGCGGCGACCCCCATTACTCAAAATGATATATTCTCAAAAAGATTTAGCAAGTCAAGAGAAATAATTGAAGGTGTCGTGTAGAGGTACGTCAGTGGCAAGCTAAGTTTAAACCCATGGGAAGGGGCAACAAGGTCGCATATCTACCAAAAACTCAAATCTACTGACGGCAGGGAAGGACAATCCTTAAAAAACAGAATCTAATGTACCAATCCACTCCAGTGACGAAGCAACTATTGGTTGTAGCATTCCAAGGGTATGGTGCTCCCCATTCCTAAAACAAGTGCGCACAAAGTCTGCAAAAATACCACTAATTTCATTATAATCGTAATATAATTCGAAATCATATGAATATGCATTTGTTTAATTAATGTTATGACGTCTCGTAGACGTCAAAGGTCAGAAATACCTTTCAAGCACAAATAAATGAGCCTTGTGCACAAGTGATCTGAATTTTATATAACAAAAACAGATTTTAATGATTTGTAATTGGTTCAAGAATTTGGTATACATCCAAAACATTACATGAATCAAAATTACACAATTACACACAATTTATATAACTGATACTTAATGTTCAAAAGAGGCATTGCAGTTCAACGATGATATGTCCTCACAGCGAAGACTCCAAAATGACAGCGCACAAGTTCATACAAAACTCAGGTAATATATTCCAAGGGAATCTTCTCAGTCCTGAAGGTAATCTTGTCCAGCAGTTCAAGACGACGGGGCTTTCCCTCAACGGCAAATGTTCCACAATAATAAAATCCAGGTAATATTCCACCATCAGTCTGTCGCTATGTCCTCATATAGGACCACCAATTGGAATCCTTTTTGATTCCGAAAACTGAAGCTCTTTGGCTTAAAAGACGACAGCAGACAATTTAGCTATCAAGCTCCGGTGGCATCCAAAATATTAAATCCTGGCACTAGATGTAGAACTCAATCTACCATTATATGTAAGTAAAAACTAGCTAATTATACTGTATAGCGCCAGAGCTCTGGTCTATAGCTCCTGATTTCAACGCTGGCCCAGTCCCTTCAGTCCACCACAATTTCTCTTCCACAACACGGCTAGATTCCCCTTTCCTAACAATAATCATTACATCACCATCATGCATAAACAAATAACCTTAACAAAACTAGCTGACCAATCAGAATTCCATATCCACCGAATTACACAAATCACTTCATATATTAACTAGTGGGGGAAATTCCCTATCTACAATGTTTTAATCTCAAGCAAAAACCAGATGACTCAGTTACGAATTTTAGCATTCTTGGGGGAATTCCCCACTTCCCTATTGTGCAATCTAAACAGGTGCACTTAGGCAAAACAAACTATGGGTATTCCCCTTTCTCTCTTTTGTACAGTCACAAAGTAGTTCCCTGAGCAGGGCAACATAAGATTTTTAAAGGGCACCCAATTTTCAAAGGCCAATTTTCAATTGTGTTAAAGAGTGCATCACGTGCAATTACATGTTAATAAAATGTGCCAAGAAATGGCAAACTTTAGGGCATCAAGGGCACTGGTAGGGGCACATTGCCTTCGGTTATTTTGTGCCCTGCCCGTGATAATATTTTCTCAAATAAAATTGCGAAAAATAGTTTAAAAGTTTAATAATCAAAAAATGGAGGCCAACACATCCTCCCCCTAAAGGAAAATTTTGAATGAAATGAAAATTTTTCCAAAATCTGGCTTTAATACATTAAACATTTGTGGTTAATTTGCATACATTTTACACAGTGCAAATTTTCACTTTTTATTCAAAATGTCTTGCATTCTGCCTTCAGTCTAATATTCATTTAAGTTGTAATTTACTAAATTTACTGAACAAAATTTAAGGCAGCTCTGGACAAGGCAATCTGCCACTAGTTTTTTCTTTCCTTTGATTTGTCCTTATGTCCAGATTGTATTCTTGTAGACCATTAAGGAAATGTTACATCTAACAATAAAACGGACCAATCGATCACCATGGATAACCAAAGGGCTCTTGAAATCTATAAACCCATAAGAAAAACTGTACAACGAGTCCTACATTGTACAAACCAGAAAATAGATTGCAAAATTTCAACGTATCGAAATAAATTACAACAAGGAACAGCTTGATTCGTAACTCTAAAAACCTAAACTATATTACTTTTTGAAAAAATTTCCAGATTGCAAAAACACATGCCGTCAGACTTGGAGAGCGATCAATGATGTTTTAGATGGCCGTGGGAAGAAAAGATTTCACCGACCTCACTTTCAAAATGATGCTGGTCATAAATGAATAACCCACAGGATATGACAAATGAATTAACCTTTGTTTGTAAACGTTGGTCCAAACTTGCTTTCAAAAATTCAACATTCTCAGAAAAAATTTTCTGATTATCTCACATGCACCTCAAGAACATAGTGTCTTTAAATGTCTCCAACATAGAAGCTGACATTTTAAGACATAAATACTCAAACCAAGAAGCCCCGGCCATGTGATATTGGGAATATATCTTGAAACCATAATAAGTGAAATTGCTCAACCATAACATGATTTTTAATTTATCAATGTCACCAAGGAGTAGTTCCTGATAGCCTACAGGTGCAAAGGTAATACCATTCATACAAAGAGTATACCACCTGTTTTGTTTTCCAATTTATCGACCTGTTTCCTGTGTTGCCATGGTATTTCTAAAATCCTTGAAAGGTTAATCTTTAACGATGCACGCAATACATTGATAATATTATAACTTAACAAGAACAAGTGGGTTTCGCTCAAAAACCACATCAACATATATGGCGTATTGAACTTGTTGATAAAATTAGTCAAGCTCTGAGAATAATGAAATCACACGCGGAATATTTTTCGTTGATCAAAAGCATTTGTACATTGACCAATAAAATAATTACTTTACAATCTTGAATATTATGGGGTTATAGCGGTCTTGTACTTCACTGGTTTAAAAATTACTTAGAAAGTAGTAAACAATATGTTTTTCTATTTTATAAAAACAAATCTGATCTTAAGGATATTGTCATGCGGGTACCAAAAGGATCTTAACGGGGGGTGCCGCTATTATTTATACTTATATATTCCTGAATTACTTACAAACCTTCGTCAATCAGATTTTCATATTGTTTGCGGATGACACCACCATATTGTATTCCGCATTCTGATGTATATTTACAGTAATTTTAGATTAATCAACAGGAACAGCTTTCGTTGAAGTAGTTTACCAATTGGTTTAACAGTCAAACAAGTTTCTATAATCTAGAAAACTAAGTAAATGGTATTGGGTACTCCGCACGGAACACAAATATACTGCAAACAGTTACTGATAACAATACAATGTTGTTTGTTGGGGGATGGAACACACTTAGATAGTAAGTGAGAGCTTAGTTTTCTTCGACTAGGTGGTATAATATACATGAAAATCTTAACCCTGGAAATACTATTGATGCCCTTACTAAAACAATTTCAAAGAAATTGTGGGTAGTCCCTCAAAAGTTGAAAACATTAAATTCCCTGCAAAAGATTCTTTTTCCACTTAATATTGTACCCTTATCCTGCCTTATATTAATATGTGTTCTTGTCTGGGGAATTCAATGGTTCAAAATTTATTTGGATAAAATGCGATCAAATTACAAAAATGGGCTCTTAGAACAATGTCAAATAGTCACTATAGAAGCCCTCAACCCCCCTATTTTCTTTCTACTTTTATAATATTTTCTTAATGTCTTATGATGCTTATAAAATTAGAGTTAGGAGTATTCATGTTTAAACATTACAACAAATAAATTACAGTATTTTTCTGAATCTTTTATTAAGCCTGGCGATGTACATGACCAAATCACACAAAATGCCACTGATTATCAATTTGCACAGAATAAGAAAGCATTCTGCAGACCCATCAGTAAGATCCTCAGGGCCTATTCTTTGGAATTCGTTAAGAGCCATCAGTGATTTGCTAATCGGAAATGAAAAAATCATCAAAAAATGCAGATTTTTTGCATGTCTGTAACAATACAGGTAGCCTAACGACCCTTCAAATGATAAACCATAAGCGCACCCTAATAAAGGACAGAATCGGAGAATTGAGTCATTACATGTCCGAATGGACACTTACTACAAAACAACACGTAATTGAATGGAAGAATCGTATCTTGGAACGCTGGCGTTTTCTTCCTTTTCTGGTCAATTCTACAGCTGGAAAAGGTAACTTATGGAATGCGACAACTTACCCTTCCCTTTTAAGCTATTCCTCAAATTTCAAATATTTTTTTCAAATCACTGATAGTGTCTTAAAAGTCAAGATAAAAACTCACCTACAGTAAAGCATTTCATAAATCAATGGAAGTCAACTCTTATAAAATCTTACAACTAATTTCTATTTCTTGGGGCAGTGTAGTGTCTTGTGTGCTGTCCATACCATGGAGTGCTGTGGTACTGGTAAGACTGTTTTAAAGTTTACTAAAACGACTCCATGCCCGTCGTCCGTGTTTAATTTCATATGCTTTGTTTTTTTTGTATTAACTATGTATTTTATTTCAGGGGTGATCGTTTCTGTGGCCTTTTTTTGGCCTTTTGGATCTCTCCTCCATTTCATTGTTTGTCTGACAATTGTTTATGTGTAATGAGTATGGAAATAAAGATGATTGATTGATTGTAGAGTTAAACAACTCCACCTTCAATAATCTCCGATTTCTATTTTTTTCTATTTTCAATCTGTGGATGAGTCAACGGGATTTTTCCGTGTACACTAGAACTGAGTGCACTGTTTTTACTCAGGTACCTTCAAAATTTTTGCAATGACATGCAGCAATGCAAGACCTTCTTTCTCAATTGTTGAGATAGTTTTTTCTAGATGTTTGTCAATCTTCCTTAGAGTAATAACATACAGGATGATCTCCAACCTTTTCATCTTGCTTGCATTAGAAACTCCACCACAGCCCTTATCACTGGCATCAACTGCCACTTGAAATTGTTTCTGAAGTCCTGGCGCAATTAAAAACTATAACTGGGCGCATTAATCCAATAGACTTTGATTTTCTCAAATGCTTTTTGGCATTTCTCTGACCACACAAATTTTTTGCGTTTTTACTTCAGAAGGTTGGTCAGCGGACAAACGCAATTTAATTGTCTGAGAATTTGGACCGTATTTTCTGTAATACCCGACCCTACCAAGAATCTCATGAGATCTCTTTTGCTTTGTGTTGGGGAATTTCTCATTTTTGCTTATCACTTTTGCAGTGATTGGCCTAGTTTGCCCTTGTCCTACAAAAACATGTGCCCCATAAATATTTGACATTTGCATGTCAAAATTCCACTTTCACCAAACCAATTCACAGTCCCCCTCCCCCTAGCTTGATACGAACTTCTCAACAATTGATGGAGTGCCTCATGGTTCTTCCCATGTTTCAAACTGTACACAAGGAGATCATCCACATCCTTCACAAATTTTCTATGTCGGCAACTACTTCTCTCTGTTCACTATCTCTGAAAATTTTTGCGGCAAAATTTTTGAGACCAAAATGCCATTCTTTTTGTATTCATAAGTATAATCTATGCAATCATCAATCCTTGGGATCGGATCTGAGTCGGTTTTGGAACAGAGGAGGTTGACTTTGCGAAAATCTGTGGCAAAATCGCAATGAAAACATACAGGTTTTGGAACCTGAAATACCATGGGGAACTCCATTCACGATTGCTTATTGTTTCTACCATTTTCCCTTGCCTATAACATGTATTTTTCACCTCATTTCTGATATGTTGTAACTTGATGGGATTACACCTATAAGAATTTTGCTTTACAAGGCTCTGTCACCTTCTTCAATGTCATGGGTTATGACCTGTTCTCACTAGTGTACATCAGGAAAATGTTCTCCCACTCATGATTAACTCTTTCAATTCCACCTTGCTGACTCCTGGAGGATGACCTAAGTTTCTTCTGGTCTAAAATTGGCAGTAATGTCCGAAATTTTGCAATTTGACACCATAATCATTTGCTCTGTGTTTACAAAAATACGTGGCTTGAATACAGGTAATGACTCTGATGATGTCATCATTTGCACAATCACACGCAATCACTAACTCTGGATGACCCCACACACAATGCTTAACAACATTCTCTCATCTCTTTCATTATACTCTTGAGCCTATTTCTTTGACCTAATTGTCCGACTTTACGTCTACTACCCTTGTTTTTGATCACTAGTTAAGGGCTCCCACTCCCCTTCGGAGGGGGGGGTGTTCTCAATCCATCTTGTCCAGATCTTTGCTTTCAATGTGCATTGTATTGTAAAAATTCCAAAACGTTGTCACTGGTTTTGAATACTCTGTGTTGCTGGCATCTTTGTCGTACCATGTTTCATTTTTGCCTGGCTCTGCTTGAGATATTTGTTGGCAATTTCTGTGGCTCTTTGGGGCCTGTGCCTGAATTGAGACACATATTCTAACAAATTCACATCAGGATCTTCACACAACAGGACCACTTTTTCTTTCAGTAGTTGGCAATGGTCCCCTGGTACTTTGTGACCAAACACCAACTCAAATGGACTACATCCTAATGACCTTGTACAGCCTCCCTTGTAGCAAATACCAAGGAGATGAACTCTCCCTCATCCAATCCCTCTCAAATTCAAAACAATAGGTTTTGAATCATTGTTTTAAATGTTGGTGTACTCATTTCTAGGGCCCCATGGGATTCTGGGTGGTAAGCTGAAGAACCTGTACTGGGAAAATTCCCAACTGGTCTATAAACTTTTGGACAAACCTGACATTAAAATTTTTGATGCCTTGATACGACTGAATTGATTTTGGAAAGCCTACAAGGATGGAAAACTTTGTTAAGCTTCACTACACTCTGTGCCCTAATATTCCTCAAGGGTATAAAAGCCTCGGGAAGCGTGTGGAAGGACACATGATGGTCAGTAAATACTGATTCCTGACTTGGTCTTTGGCAGTGGTCCCAAACTCAATCTATTAACACCCAACTAAATTGCTCATCAAATGCTGGTATTGGTTGGAAGGGAGCAGTAGGAATTATCTGATTGGGCTTGCCCACCATTTGACATGTATGTGTGACAAGTCTTACATACTCAGTACCACATCTTTCTGAGTGTAGGGGGCCACCAAATGACTCCTAATTCGTTCATTTGTTTTTCCCACACCTAAGTGTCCTGCCATGGGACTATCATGGGCTAATAATGCCTATCACTTCCCTATGGTATTACCTTTGGCACTACAATTTGATCCACGACCTTCCATCCCTGATCTACAAGTGCATCGGGTGGCCGCCATTTTCCTCATGAGGACCCATTTGCTTGTAGAAAACATACAGGAATTTGCTTCGGCTCCGTTGCGACAATGCCCTCGTTCTCACCTAATTTCCTAATTGCTGAGTGTGGGTGTCGTTGTGCTGCTCATTTACCAGCTTGTTATGGCTTAAAGGGTCCCCTTTACAGAAACAGTCCCTAACTTCTTCATCATCTCAGCGCTGGAGTTTTCACATTGTTTACCAACTTTTACACTTGGTTTGTGGTCAGGGGCTGGATTTTCACAACTAGGGAATTTAGTTTCCCCTGAAGATGGAAGATGACCTCCAAATTCCTCTAATGTTGAGAGAAAAGTATCCTCTAAATTTGGGACCAATTCCTCCTCGACGCTCTTCTTCTAGTGTGTATAGAGTATTATTACTCATCACCCCGCTCACTGTTTTCCTGTGAGGCTTTTTTCTGGTCATTGACCTAGTTACTACTCTCTGCACATGCTGGGAAATGTCTATTTCCTTCCTCCTTCCGTTTCTCATCCAACTTTATGCACTGTACAGGGCACCTGGGAAACTATGTGAGAAAAAAGAAAAAAGTAGAAATAAGACTTTGAGTCTGTTCTTCCTTTTCCCGCCTGCCAAATCATCCCCTAACAACATGGATACCCTTTAACCGGGATTCTTGGCGACACCATTGTGAAAGTTTCCAGAAACCAAGTCTGATTTCACATTCATTTTGTGAAGAGTGACACTAATACACTCCATACCTACCCCCTGAATCATGACTAGTTCCTTGGGAACTCTCCACTATCAAATGGAAGTGCAGGCTTCCCAATATCATAGACTGTGGCAGCACTGTCCCCGTCCGCATGTTCCTAATTGGGTTTTGATCTAAAACTATCACCTAAGTGAACCAAATCCCTCCAAACAAAAGCATATATCCGTACTTTTTCGTGTCAATTCCCTTTTGTTAATTTTCTTTCTTTTTTTTGAACAGAAGAATGAACTTTTGACCTCAAAGTTACTGCACAACCTATTGGTTTTTGACTTACCTTTGGCTCTCCTCTCCGGGCTCATCTCTCCATTTTGGATTGCTAGCATGTAACTCCCACCACCACGTGACTTGTATGTCCTGGCTTCTTCATGTGATTGCATTTGAACTGTGATTTGGGTCTTCCCATTAGCTTTTGATTAGCTGCACCATTACTGTCTTTAACACTCACACTTAACTCCCCTTTTCTTGGGAACCTGACTTGATTCCCCCCCCCCCCCTCCTGAGTTGCTACCCATGAGACGCTTTGTTAGAACCCGACTTATTGTTGATTGTTGTACCTAGTATTTTCCCTTGTTTTGGCTAGGCCTCCTAGTATTACTTAATTTTGTGTCCAATGCATAATCATCGTCCTTTACGGCTGCTTCATCAACTCACGCAAACTGTCAATTTTTGTTTTCATTCAATCCAATGTGTTTTTGATATCTGGCTGAGACACTCTTTGAACTCTTCAATAACATCAACTCCCGAAGTTGCCAAAATTTTGCCCTGAACTTCTTTTGAGAGAAGCTAGCGATCAAACATTTGTTCTTTTTACACGGGCAAATATTCCACATGGTCTGGTCTCCTTTTGTTCCTTTACACGGGCAGATTCACAAATTCAACTGGGGTCTGGTCATTATCCCCTTTTTCTTTTCTGGACAGACCTGAATTTTTGTCTATAATATGCCGTCTGCACCAATTCTATAGCTTTGAGCACTGCCTGCTTTAACCTCATCATAATCACTACAGCTGTCTAATGACTGGCCGAAATAGATTTCGCTTACACAATGAACACTGACTGTAGCAACAAGGTCCAAGACTCCTTGGGCCATTCAAGATATGGTGGCAATTTTCTCGAAGTGTAAGAGTATTTGTCTACTTCTTGTTCTCTGAAATTTGGAAACCAGGCGAATATTTTTTCACCGATCAAAACCAGAGGGTGGAAGAGTCTGATGAGCTAGCCTTTTGTTTCATTTCTAACTCTACCTGAGCTTCAAGCTCATTCTTTTTCACATATCCATTTGCTTTTTTAATTCCACTCTTTTGTTATCATTTCCTTTTTGTATTTCAATTTTTTTCTCCTTTTCTCCATTCGTTTTTCCTTCTCAATTGCAATTTTTTCTTCCTTTAATTCAATTTCCTTTTCTTTCTGTTTCCTTCTGAATTTGATTTCCTTTTCTGTTTTGGTCCTTTTGATTTGCATTTCTATTTCTCTTTTTGCTTTTGTTCATGTCCAACTTTGTTCAACTCGATTTCTAATTCCTTTTTGAATTTTCCATTTCATTTCACTTGAAATCCATCACTTTCAACTTGTTCCTGAAAGTCTGAATGAATCCTTTCCAAATAGGATTCATCCCAAAAACATCTTCCTGAAACTAAGGTTTTTTTTTTATCAGGTTGTTTTTTATAACCTGTTTTCCCATAGCAATGTTGTGCCTCAAGGTCCTAAATGCTTGGCTAGTTTCATTCACTCAGCTTTCTCAGCTCATGCAAACTTCTCCCCAGTTTTATTTGCCCTATGACACCTTCTGGGATCAAACTACACTCCATTGTGATTGTACCTACAAAAACAATATACTTGTACTTGAACCACCTACAATGTAATACATGTAATAACAGAAAAAAAATTTTGTATGCCAAAAATGTGCACAATTTTGAAATATTAATCACACTTTAAGGTGTAAATTATCTCATTCAATTCCACGGGAAAAACGAGCCCCCATTCGTTATAGTCTCTTAGACTTCAAAGGTCCAGAAATACCTTTCAAGCACAAATAAATGAGCCTTGTTCATCAAGTGATCGAATTTTAATACAAAACAGATTTTAATGATTTGTAATTGGTTCAAGAAATGTTGGTATTCACAAACCAAAAACATTACAACGATAATCAAATTACACAATTTCACACAATTTATAAACAACTTAATGTTCACAAAGGCGTTGCAGTTCAACGATGATATTCCTCACAGCAAAGACCCAAAATGACAGCGCACAAGTTCATACAAAACTCCAAGGGAATCTTCTCAGTCCTGAAGGTATCTTGTCCATCCATGTTCAAGAGTCACGGGACGGGGCTTTCCCCCTCGACGTAATAAATCCCGGTATTATAACACCATCAGTCTGTCGCTTTTGTCCTCATATAGGACCACCAATTGGGAATCCTTTTTGAATTCCAAACTGAAGCTCTTTGCTTTAAAGACGACAGCAGACAATGTAGCTATCAAGCTCCGGCTGCATCCAAAATATGAAATCCTTGCACTAGATGTTAGACGCAAATCTCCATTATTTTAAGAGTAAGACTAGGCTATATTATAACTGATTATACTCCATAGCTCTGGTTCTAGCTCCTGATATAACTGCTGGCCTCAGTCCTCTTCAGTCCACAACTACTATTTATCTTACCCACTAGATTCCCCTTATCTAACAATAATCTCCATCACCATCAATGCATACACAACCTTACACTAGCTGCCCATCAGAATTTCATTCACACCGAATTACATCACTTCATATATATAACTTAGGGGGAAATCCCTATCTTACATGTTTAATCTCAAAGCATAAACAAGTTTTGACTCATTTCTAAGTTTAGCATTCTTGGGGAATGCCCCCCTTCCCTATTGTGCATCTAACAGTGCACTTAGCAAAACAAACTAGGGGTATTCCCCTTTCTCCTTTTAACAGTAAACAAGTATTTTTTCCTGTGAGAAATCTTTTCTCAAATAAAAATTGAGAACATAATTTTTTTAAAGTTTACTCAGAAAAATGGAGGGCCAATATAACATTAAACACTGCAACAATCATTTTGAACTTGCTTGTCAAAATTGTTTTATAGTGAGTGTGTTCATCAATACTTTGGTGGGGGTTTGGGAAAGTTTTTGAAATTTGGACCTCAAAATTTTTTTGTAAAGAGCATGACAAAATTGTGAGCCCTATGAACATTGCCCGGGGTCAGTGGCCATGTTTGAATGGGGGTCAGCGGTCATTGGTGTAATTGGTCATCATTTTGTCAAACCTGGCTGAGCACCTGCAGATTGACAAAATAAGATCGTTGCAAAAACGAACACAAAGTCCGTGCACATGATTTGAAGGAGAAAACAACTTGCCAGGGGTTGATTTTGTATCAAAGTTGAAGGCACAACATAAAGAGAACCTTTTGGTAGTAGTTGATTTCCCAGTTTAGTAGTTGCAATTTAATTGGTGAGACTGGTATAAAAGAAATAATACCTTTAGGGTCTTGGGCAAAAAACCTCTTGTCTCAAGTTTTTTTCTTCTAAAAAAGCTTGTGGCTGTTGTTTTTTTTTTGTTTTTTTTAGAATAACGACTATTGACCTATAGATGTGCTATTTGTTGATCTCTGTGCCATGGGTTTTTTAAAAATAGACAATACTGTATGCCACTCTAGTGTACTCATCTTGGTTTTTCAAAGCAAAAAAAAACACAGAGTCCATATAGTTCCACATTTTCTTTGTATGGTTCCATTGGTTACCAATTTTGAGATGTGGTACACTTTCCTTGTAAAGCAAATCTTAGCACCTAGGCACCTTTTTTTTGAAGAGCGCCCCCATTTCGTCAAAAACTTTTGAAATTTTTACCGATTGGCATGGTAACGCTGTAACCATATACTGTGAATGGTTCAGCGCTACAATGGTCTCTGTGTTCAAACGAAGGCATTTATGTAACTAGAATGATCGGGATCCCTATAATACTTCAAAACAGCTTGCTGGAAACGTCCTTCCAAGAAGAAATAGCCGGGAACTAGCGACATGTAGGTATCTAATGGTCATCTATTATTTTATTGGTTCAGGCAGTTCAAGTTAAAGGTCATGTCTGAGGCTGGGGTGCACTATTATTATCATGAACGGACATAAACTTAGCTTTCCAGCACTTCCATTACTTTACAATCTAGGATCTCAAAATTCCCAATTCCAATTACAAAAATCGCTCACTTTATGATAAATGCGCCTTTTTTAGCATTCTTGTTCGCTATTTGTAGTTTTTCTAGACAATTACCAACCAAAGCTGTTGCAAAATATCAAATTTTGAAAATGGGGGCGCTCTTCAAAAATGTGCTATAATTCGCTTTAAGGGGTGGGTTGGGTGGGCAGAGGAGAAGCGTTTGGGAATCTTACTGCCCTTTAGTAGAGGTGGCTATATAAGGTCAGTGGTTTAGATCACTCAAACACAGGCTCATTTGATGACTGTAATCACACATCACCCTGATCCCACTTACAAAAAAAAAGTGCACAAACCATCGAAAAATCCAAAATGGTGCCAATTTTCAAAAATTTTGATTTTTGGACCAAAACTCAATTATATTTTGTTCATTTGCTTGTGTTTGGGGCAATACCCATTTTTGAAAAAGGGTATATAATCATGGCTGTGCAACTTTCATCTCAACCTAGGCTTCCATTTGCTTGAAACTGCAGTTTTTGCTTAAGGGCCATGGGTCAACCCTGAGTGCTTTTGTTTTACAACAACACAAAGAATTTTCCTGATTTTTGCCAAACCCATTTTTAAACATCAAACTGTGTTTCTATATTACCAAAAAAGGTATCCACTGCAGACAATCCTGAGGCTTTTTTTTTTGTTTTTGCCGATTTAACACAGGCTATTTTAACCATTTAAAGTCACAAAACACTGCTTGGTTTTAAACGCGGGAATTTAAAGCACCTTCACCACGCCGTCAGGCGCAGGCGCACCATCGCGTCTCGAGGTGAATTTTTGCTGCGTAATTAAGCGTAGCGCTGGAAAAAGGAAGAAAAAGAAAAGGGGACAAGAATTAAGGAAACATAAAAACGCAAAAAAAAGAGATAGAGGGGAAAAAACACTAGACGATATGGGACTAGAAGTGAGAAAATCAAAGAAGAAAGAGAAAAAAATAAAAAACTTAAAAAAAGCAAAAAATAAAAAAAATAAAAAAGTGTTTTAAAAATGTACTTTTGTTTTCTCGAACTCATCTTGGAAAAACGAAAATTATTTTGAAAATGTAAACAAACCGCTAAGTTAGACCAGATGAACTTTCAATTTTCTCTAATTTTCCGGAGTTGAGACAAAATATGTTTGATTCCAATATGCTAAAGCTTGTATTTTCATCAACCTGCACAACTATTCCTTTTCAAGTTCAAGATAAAGTTTATTTGAGAAGAGACAGCTTGAAATGGGCGTTGCAAAATTCACTTTTTTAACTAAAACAGAACCGATTTTTCTAATGTTCAATTTTCGCACCATTTGCAAATTTTCAGACAAGAAAAATAACTCCAAAATACCGATTGAAGGTAAGGTTAACTTTCCTCCTACGATAGCATCGGTCTTCTCTCGGGACGGTTTTCTTCTCAATTTTTTTCATTTTTTCGATTTCTAAAACTAAAATATTCTCCAATAATATACTCAAATTTTGGGAAATAAAAGTAAAAATCACACTTTTTTTACTTTTCTCCATTATTTCGAAAAGAAGCCTACATTTAAAAAAATGAAAAAACCGTCCTCCTATACATTTGTCTTGTTTCTAAAAAATAACATAAGAACTCATGAAATTCTAATGTTTTGTTATGCTGTCTGAAAATTTTGGGGCAAATCGTGGTTTTGTTTTTAGTATTTTCTCCTTCTTCAAAATAAGGAAGTTTTTAATTAAGTAATCTGATGCCATCATCGGTTTCATCGTCCAATTTTTCTTTTCTAGAAAGTATACTTTTTTTCATACAATAATCAAATATTTGGCAAAGTTACAAAACAAACCAAAAAATAATACTCCGGAAACTCAAGTTCACACTGCGCCCTTAAAATTGATCCCTGAGGGTGCTTTTCCTCTAAATGTTGCATCCTTGTGATTTTAAACACTCAAAAAGTTAAGAGTTTTATTATGAAAACTTGCTTGCTGACAATTTGACTGCATGGTGTTTTTGCGTTTTTAAATGCTGTAGGCTTTTTTAAAGTCATAAAAATGCCCTCCCATTGAAACCTACACATAAGAAAGTTTGTTGACCCCTGTATATTTCCAATAAGTGTTTTTCAAATCCAAATTTTTAAATTGCTGCCATAGGAAAATGGTAAGTGTTAAACAGCTCTAATCTTCAGAAAAAATGATCACAATTCTGAGATTGCCGCACCGGTTTAAAATTTGAAACTTGATGGATTTGTACTTTTTCGGAATGCCCTCGCAGTCCAATTTTAAGCTAAAACTGTAATATCGTAAAACAAAAAGTCGTGGTGAGATGGGAGTTGCAGAATGATTGCCATGCAGGTTAAACTGGTATTGCCACAAAAATGAAAGGTGATTAAACAAAAGCTTATCAAGTTCCTATATGGGCAAAATATGATTTTTGGCCAAATGGGGCGGCCATTTTGGATTTTTTCCCTGGGGGACCTGGTTTCCGCGACTTTTTTAAAATTTTTTCTTAAACTATGACCCTCTATAGCCCACCTCTATACCTTTAGTGGATTTTTCTGTTTTCTGCCCAGTGCCATTTTACAGTGAAAAAAACAGGCTATACTAAAACCCGCCTACAAAATACAAAGCTCCAATTTCTCATACATGTATAAGAAGTTTGTCAATCATGACTTAGTTTAATATTTCTATTATTGTTAACTGTTGTGTTAACATTAACAATCGTTAATTTTCATCATCAACTACTGTCACGGCTGACTGAGCGCAGATCAAACACAAAAGAAGGAATTTTCAATATCCTCAGAAGTGATTATTTCTTCTCCGTCCGTTTGTTGTAAGTACGTAGCAATGATGCTAACCCATGGTACCTTGTCTCATTGACGTCAGCGCAGTCCACACAAAGGAAGGGAGATCAACTCAATTCTTGGCTTGTGTGACATGGGTGGTAGAACATGCCAAACCTAACAGCAACAGCAAAATCAAAACGGCTCAACTTCCGGGGGCTAGGCTGGTGTTCAAAGACTTAAGGAAGAGGGCGCGGTTAACCGCAGTTCGAACGGTTACCACCGACTATGACTAAGAACTAGGCCTGGTCACGATATTTAAATCTACATTGACCGTTTTTGAAAATTACAAACTATTTTGCAGCGGGTTTAATCCACTAAACCCCGACGGATTTGAAGTCATAATTTTTCCTTAATTTATCAATGATATTACTAGATCCTTTTGAACAAAGGTTGAAAAGAGTATTTTTTTAATTCACTGGGACCGTGCTGCCATAGTAAACGCACGTAGCAGTTCCCCAATACCGTTTGAAATCCCCAATGCCCAAATCGAGCAGATCGGTCCTACCCCCCCTGGCTTGTGAGGACATATCCAACAAATGGTATGGAATACAATTTGGCCAGACCTCAAATCCCATTGAGCACTCGTTTTGGGAATCATCTTTGAAGCTAGATGTGGTGGTAATGGGTGTTGGGGTGGTGCACGTGTGTCGACAACAGTACTTCAGATTAAGATGTCCATATTGAACGCACTCAACTCTTAAGTTACCGGGATGTAAGAGGGCTGAAAAGTGGTGTGAATTTTTGGCTACAGCCTTCAAAACAGGCTAGCCAATAATAAAATTGGTGGAAATTTTGAGTAATGAAGGCCTGCCATTTGTGCTAGAGCCGCCTGAAACTTACATCCCTCGTTCAGTAGCTGTTTGTCAATCACCTCATTTAATGGTATCGCTTTGTGTGATTTTTGAAATGCCTCTTTTTGGTCTTTTACTGTGCTCGTCACGTGAATAACGAATCCTCTCATTTTCCACACAGAGTATAATTTACATCATAAAAATATTATTACCCATGTCTAAATTTGATAAACTTCCTACATACCCTACATAAGATTTTAGAGCATGATTGTTTAAAGACAGTGATTTGCTAAATCAAAAATCTAAAAAATCAAAAAAACTAAAAAATCAATAAAATTTTTGCATTTATGTACCAAGTAACAGGATCCTATACATACCCTGCAAATGATAAGACCAGAAGCACCACCTATAAGGACAGAATCGGAATTTTAGTCCTTACTGTCCGTTCGGACACTTACTACAACAACACTAATTGAATGGGGAATCGTATCATAGAACACTGTCTTTTTCTTTTCTGTCAAGTGTCCACAGGTGGAAAAGATAACTTAAGCGAATTCTACGACTTATTCTTCACTTTGAAGCATTCCTGCAAATTTCAATATTTCAAATCACTGATAGTGTCTTTAAAGAGGGACTCACTTTTTGTGTTGTGGTTTACCCAACAAACTTGAAGGTACATTCCATATTTATGCTTTCTATGATTGCACTAGATGCTAAAGTAAAGCTTGTTTCTAAAATTTCACTTGATTCCAATTTTACTTTTATGTTATAAAGCCAATTTGTTGTACCATTCTGGCCCCCTCGGCCAATGTGTTTGGTTAATGTTTTGTTCCGTTATAGAGAGAAAATACAACATTTCTAATAGTACTAAACAAATGTTTGTAATTAAAAACAAATACATACAAAATAATTAATTTCTTTCTTCCAAGTAGATCGATTTTGCCACATAAGATTAGGCAACATGTTATACTTTGGAGCCAACTGTTCAGATGATATTAACTCTGAATTTCTTTTCTTTGAGGGGTAAAAATCTGAGGGTCAAGGCTGTGGATCATGAAATGCCCTTTCAAGGGATATGCAGCAATAATGCGAATGATAAAAAGATGTCAGAAATGCATTTTAATTACTTCTAAATCAAAGTATTGCAATAATCATATAACTACTCTTAAATGAGGACAAAGAAGTAAAAATCACACTTTTTTGAAATTTTTTTTTCCTTATATTCGAAAAGTAGCTCTCTTTTAAAAAAAAAATGAAAAAACGTTCCCTAGACAAATTTGTTCTTTGTTTCAACAAATAACATAAGAATCAATGAAAATATAATTGTTTGTTATGCTGTCTGAAAGATTTTGGGGCAAAATCGGGTTTTTTTAGTATTGTTCTCCCTTTCAAAATACCACGGAAAGTTTTACATTAATCTGCTGCCATCATCGGGTTCACAATCGTCCATTTTTTCTTTCTAAGAAATGTATACTTTTTTCATACAATATCAATCTTTGCCAAGTTACAACCAAAATAGATCTCTCGGGAAACTCAAAGGTTCACACTGCCCTTAAAATTGAGCCCTGAGGGTGCTTTCCTCTAAACTGTGCACCTTGTGATCTTTAACACCAAAAAGTTGTAAGAGTTTATTATGAACACTTGCTGAAAATTTGACTTGCATGGTGTTTGCGGTTTTAACAATCTGTAGGCTTTTTAATGTCATAAAAATAGCCCTCCCATTTAAACCACACATAAGAAAGTTTGTTGACCCCTGTCTCTTCCCAATAAGGTGGTTTTCATCCATTTTAAATTGCTGCCATATAGGATGAAAATGGTAAGTGTTACAACAGCTCTAATCTTCAGAAATGAATCAACAATCAACAATTCTGATGATTTGCCCACCGTTAAAAATTTGAAACTTGATAGGATGTGTACTTTTTCGGAAAGTGCCCTCGCAGCCAATTTTAAGCTAAAACTGTGTAAATCGAGAACGAAAAGTCGTGGTGAGATGGAAGTTGCATGGAATGATTCCAGCAGGTTAAAAAACATGGGTATTGCCACAAAAATGAAAGGTGAGTAAACAAAAGCTTATCAAGTTATATATGGTCAAAAATATGATTTTTGTCCAATCATGGCGCCCATTTTGGATTTTTCCCTGGGGGACCCTGGTTTTTCGCACTTTTTAAATTTTTTTCTTACTATGACCCTCTATAGCCCACCTCTACCTTTAGTGATTTTCTGCACGTGCCAATTTACGTGATAAAAAAACAGGCTTATCCTAAACCCCACAAAACTAACAAAAAATGCTCCTAATTTCTCATACTGTATAAGAAGTCTTGTCAAAGTCATGACTAGTTAATCTTTCTCTGTTGTTCACTTTGTGGTGAAAATTACATCTGTTACTACTTCACGGCTACTGACGGGCAGATCACAACGAAAAGATGAATTGCAATATCCTCAGAATTGATTATTTCTCCGTCCGTTTGTTGTAAGTACGTAGCCCCTTATGACTACCCATGGTAGCTTGTTTTCATTGACGTAGCGGCCAGTCCCCACAAAGGAAGGGAATCAACTCAATTCTTGGCTTGTGACAGGGGGGGTAGGACATCCAACCTAACAGGCACACAGCAAAATCAAAAACGGCAATCAACTTCCGGGGTGCTAGTCGTTTCAAAGACTTAACGGTAAGAGGGCGCTGTTACGCATTTCGAACGGTTACCCCGACTGACTAAAGACTAGGCCTGGTCACGAATATTTTAAATCTAATGACCGTTTTTGGAAATTCCTAGTTTTATGCGCGGGGTTAATCCACTAACCACCGACGGATTTTGAAGGTCAAAATTTTTCCTTAATTTATCATGAAATTATCTAGATCTTTTGAAAAGTTTAAAAGATGATTTTTTTAATGTCAACTGGGTACCGAGGCTGAGGCTGCCCCATAGTAAATCACGTAGCAGTTCCCCAATTCCCCGTTTGAAATCCCCAATTCCCAAATCGAGCAGATCGTGTCTAACCCCCCCTGGCTTGGAGGAATAACATATCCAACAATGGTATGGCATACAATTGCCCATACCTCAATCCCATTACATCGTTTGGGATCATCTTTTAAGCTAGATGTGGTGGGTAAATGGTGTGGGGGTTGCACGTGTGTATTCGACAGACAGTACTTACTCTTTCAGATTAAGAGGTCATATTGAACAGCACGCAACTCTTAAGTTACAGGGATGTAAGTGGCATGAAAAAGTGTGTGATTTGTGGCTAAAAGCCTTCAAAAGCGGAGGCATGAAAATAATAAAATTGTGGAATTTGGTGAGTAACGAAGGCCTATTTGTGCTAATAAGCCTGAACAAACTTACATCCCTGTTTAAGTTAGCTGTTTGTCAATCACCTCAGTTAATGGTATCGCTTTGTGACTTTTGAAAATGCCGTCTTTTTGGTCTTTTAGGATTATCTTTGCTCAGTCACCGTGGGAATTAACGAATGCCTCTCATTTTCACACAGCAGTTAATTTTACAATCATAAAATTTATTACCTAGTCATAATTGATATACTTCCTACATAACCTAAATAAGCAGAATTTAGAGCAGTGAGTTGTTTAAAGACCGTGATTATGCATGAAATCAAAAATCAAAAATCATCAAAAATCAGATTTTTGGTGCAGTATGTAACAAGTACAGGTTCCTAACCTCCCTGCAAAGAATAAAACCAGAAGCAACCCAATAATGACAGAATCGGAAATTTTAGTCATTACTTTCCGTTCGGACACTTACTACAACGTAATTGAATTGGGGAATCATATCATCGAGATCACGGCCCTTTTCTTCTTTTTCTCTTTTTCTCTTTCTTCCTTTTCCTGTCAATTCTACAGGTGGAAAAGGTACTTATGAGAATTCTACACAGACTTATTCTTCACTTTGAAGCTATTCCTGCAAATTTCAAATATTTTTCAAATCAACTGATAGTGTCTTTAAAGAGGGGACTCCTTTTTGTGTTGTGTTTTACACTACAAACTTTAAAGGTACATTTCATGATTAATGCTTTTCTATGATTCACTAGATAGCCTAAAGAAAAGCTTGTTTCTAAAATTTCACTTGATTCCAATGTTGACTTTTGATGTTATAAGCAAATTTGTTGTACCATGCTGCCCCATAGGCCAATGTGTTGTAATTTGTCCGTTTATAGAGAGAAAATACAACACATTTCCTGGCACATTTGTCCGTTTACGGACAGATAATACAAATTATGAATTTCTTCCAGAGTAGATCGATTTTGCACATAAGATTAGGCAAACATGTTATACTTGGGCCAACTGTTCAGATGATATTAACATCTGAATTTCTTTGAGGTAAATCGGAGGGTCAAGGCTGTGGATCACGAAATGCCCCTTTAAAGGGATATGCAGCAATAATGCGAGAGAGTAAAAAGATGCAGAAATGCATTTTATTAGCTTATAAATCAAAGTATGTGCAATATCATATAACTACTTTAATGTAGGAACAAAACACCAATTAGTGAAAAAAATTAAGTATTTGAGGAAATTTGTCATACCGTCTCCTGCATGTATATACAGCGATGGCGTCTCAAAATCTACACTTAACGGCTGATTGCGGTTTACACCAGTCAGAATAAACAAAGATCAATAATGTTTGTGTTTGAGGTCAAACTGTATAGGTCATGGCCATATTAATACACTTATAAATCCGAGATATTCAGAGGGAAAGGCGTTTTTTATCTCAAGACAGAATTTTGATATGCACATATAGCAATTACAGAATCAGATTAAAAGCCATCCACTTGCAGGTTATGTAAGCACATCCATGCCAGTAACAAAAATACCAAAATACAAATTTTGATCATTTTTCATGTTTCAGATCAGCAAATCACTGCTTATCCCTTTAAATAAGTTATACTTGCCCAACTGAAAAAAATATATGTCCCCCCCCCCCCTCTTTGCCTCCCTTGCAAAAAAAAAAGCTGGTTACACCACTGGTCACTGTGCACAATATCACGCTTAAAAAATCTGGGATATTCACAGGCAAAGCCTTTTTGATCAAGTCTGAAATTTTTATACGCAGAATCCGATAAAAAGTACTGCCTTGTCTTTAATAAAAAGATTTCAAGCCAGCCACTGCAGGTTATGTTAGCACCTCCATGCCACCAACAAAAATATGAATTTTTATGATTTTTTCGATGTTTCATATCAGCAAATCGCTGCTTATTAGTATTTGGTATAGGAAAGACATTTTGATACAAGAATATAACTATAAAGATTGATAAAAAGATAAGATTGATGAATTATTATCTTTACAATTTTATCAACACTGCTTTTATACATACATACCCAAGGTAGACCCTGCCGATTTTACATGTACCAGGTGGTTAAAACAGTTTATAATATTTTGCCTCAACAGCCTCAGTGAAGAGAAGAGAAAAACATTTGAAAACCTGTGGTTATAACCCTGTTTTAATTTGGTTATAACCCAAGTTTTTTGGCATAGACACCCAAGTTTTTTGTTTTAACATGTTATTTTTTTTATTTTTTTTATGTGTTTTTTAAAATGTCACATAACACCGTTTTATCAAAAACCAGTAGTCTTTTATCATGACAACCCTTTTTGTTTAACACCAGAAATACCATATTTGATTGGCCTGGTTTTTTTTTCGACAAACCCGTTTTTTTTTTTTATTAAACAGATTTACTGCCCATTAATGAGATATTAATGCGCCTTAGGCACCAATGAGTGTGTGATTTTGAAAATATAAAACCTGTGTTGCCAGAAATATTTTTTCTACTTATGCATGGTCATATACATGAAACAAAATGATTATATAATGTCAAAAATAAAAAAGTTTGTCTCGGAAGAAATGTGAAAAAAGCAAATGAGAAATGCGCTTTTTGTGTCGCCTGCTCTAAGGCAGGAAGACACATAGGGATCACTTTGTCCACTGTAGTTGTGAAAAAGGGTTAACATTTGCCTGTAATATCCACATACTTTGATGGATTCAACCAAAATTGGGTCACAGGTGCAACATGGCATCCCCCATTTGTTGATGAGGTCAAAGGTCACATACCGAGGTCAAAGGTCATGTGAGGTTAAGTTGTAAAATCGGCTGAAAATGTAAAATTGACCTCATTTGAAAAGTTGAAGTTCAATTGGAACCAAACTTGAGTAAAGGTGTTGATTTGTTGATGAGGTGAAAGGTCACATACCAAGGTCAAAGGTCACATACCAAGGTCAAAGGTTATGTGAGGTCAAGTTGTAAAATAGGCTGAAAATGTAAAATTGACCTCATTTGAAAAGTTGAAGTTCAATTGGAACCAAACTTGGTTTATGGAGTTTACATGCAGGCCCTCGTTTATGAGGTCAAAGGTCACATATCAAGGTCAAAGGTGATGTTAGGCCTATCATTCACAAACTGCGACAGCAGGCGACACAAGCGGTCCAAGGACCGATGTATTTTTTTTATTTTGGAAAAATGCCAATGCAAAATGTGAGATTTTAAAAAAAAATTGACTGCTTTGGGCCAAATTTTCCTTTTTTTCCCTGAAAAACCTAACAAAATAATATGCTAAAAACCAACTTTAAAAGCAATGTTGCAGTCTTCTGAGACAAACTTTTTTTTTCTTGGCCTAATCTACAAAATGGTAACGTTTGTGCCAGATATATTTAAATTGGTCCTTCTAGAACACATAAACATCAAAATGAATTGCAAAGTATATGCTGTTGAAGCACGAGTGCGAAACATTTCGTTCAACTTTGACGCCTTTTAAAAACAATGATTTGCCCCTAATTTCAAGAGCTGGAACTCATTCATAGTTTGAGCATTTGGCCTTGTCTTATGACCCTTCAAAAGGTGAATTTCAATTGAACACTCCCTCGGAAAAGGACTTTTTTGGGTCCATGGAACCTCTCCCCTAAATTGGCACCCACATGAAAAGATTTGAGGTCTCTCATTCAGAAAGACACATTAAAGGTGCAACAAGAGATTTCACATACGAAGAGGTGTCCCCCAAAAAAAATTGAAAGTACTGATTTTTGGCCGGATGTAAAGCTTTCCACCAAAAATATCCCCAATTGGAAAGGATTAAGCTGAGAAATGATTCTTTGATACAAAAATTGTGAAATTTCTAATTTCATATAGGAGCAAATACAAAATTCAGCCTGTTTTACATTGAAATATAAGTTAATCAAAATCAACTTTTTTCTCTCTTTTCAGATATTTCTGTAGCCAAATACAAGATAAAAAATCTATTGAGTGTCTGATCTATATGAATTACATTATGACGCATATTTGGTGTCCTATAATCTCTTGTTGCAAGCACCTTTAAAGCGGTAAAAAGGTATTATATTTGCCTTATATTTCACTATAAAAACATGTTGAATTTGCTTCTATATGTTCCGAATGAAAAATTTCACAATTGTTGTACCAAGAGCATTCCTCAGCTTAATTAATCCTTTCAGATGGGGATGTTTGTTTGATGGAAAGCCTTACATCGGGAAAAATCAGTACTTTCAATTTTTTATGGACACCTGACTGTTAAACCTCTCATTGCACTTTAATTTGGAACAAAACACCAAATAGTGGAAAAAGTAGTTGAGCAAATTTGTCTTTCTGTCTCCTGCAAATATACATACAGCACAGACGACGAAAATCTAACACCACACCAGCTGATGCGATTTTTCACCCCATATACAGAATAAACAAGATCAATAATATTTGTGTTTGAGGGTCAAACTGTACAGGACATTTGGCACAATATTGCTTATAAGTCTGGGATATTCACACGAAAGGCTTTTTTTATCACAAGGAGGAATTTGATACCAACGGGTAGAAAATACAGAAATCACATAAAAAGTCCTGCCTTGTCTTTAATACCAGATTTCAAGCTAACGACTTTCAGGTTGTGTTAGCACAATCCATGCCAGTCCCAAGATAATTTGATGAATTTTTCTGGTTTCGGCTCAGCAAAATCGCTGCTTAATCCCTGTAACTTTAACGGAGGCATTATTGTTTTGTCCATCATACACATATAGGCCTGAATTACTTTTATATAGTACTCATTTAGAATGATGCAGTTTTATATACCAGAATGCATTCTACTTTATAACTTCCTTGCCAGAAATCCCTATTTGCTTCATGCAAATATTTTTTTGGGCATTTAAATAAAACTACCTGATATTTGGTTGGGTTTTAAGTAGAATGAGGACTTTCCAGAAAGGAAGCACCCTAATTTTTTTTCAACCTGGTTTCTCTGCATATTTTAATGCTTTCCAATGATAGATCACACCCGAAGTGATAAGCCAAATCCACCGCTTTTTTTAATAAAATGAATGATTTCGTATTTCTGTCGTGCACAACAGAAAATCAAAGCATGGTTTCCTATAGGGACGATGAGGATAACAGGCAATTTCACACAAGGTTTGCGGTTTTTGTACTTGTTTGTCCAATAAACCTTGAAATGTTCTTGGTAGTATCTACAATTGATCCGTGAATTTGAGAGAAGCTCCTACTGTACGTCACTTAAAGCTGCACGTGGCGCATTTCATAGTAGTCAGTAGTAGTAAAACAAAGTTTAATCCGGTTTTGTCTCCCGCCAACGGGGTGGCCGGAGTCACCTCACATTCGTAGCAATCGCGCCCTTACTCCCTCCTTCCACTTCGCCCTATTCAATACATCCCCCATCCTCACCCAACCTCCTACTCTCACGCTCTCCTCCACTTGCTTCCTCCATGTCTCCTTTGGTCGGCCCGCTTCCTCAAACCACCCACCTCAAACTCAAGCCTTTTTAAAACATGCTCCTCATCCTTTCTCAACACATGCCCACCATCTTACACCATGCGCCTTCGCCAGTCGGTCAGCCGCCTCTTTCAAATCCAACAGCTGTCATCACATCCTCAGTCTTCGTCCTATCCATCACTTTCACACACCACCATTGCTCTCACACATTGCTCTCTCGGCCCTTCTCAAATCCCCATCTCATTTTCACTCAGGCACCATGTGTCACTCCTACAGCATTACTGCTCTCACACAACTCCTATACACCATCTTTTATCTTCAAAGGAACTCTTCTCCCACTTAACAACTCTACATTCTCTAACTTCACCCACCCATACCTTACTCTGGCTGTCACAGCCGCTCACATCCCCACCCTCACTAAATCCTGTCACCTAGGTATTTGAAAACCCGTCACTTTTCACCTCATCACCAACTTTCCAACCTCCTCCCTCACCCCTCACTCTTCTTGCATCTCACACACAAAGTCCCCTTGCCAAACTGGGGCACTCCTTCATCTTCATCTTTGGCATCTCCCATGATCCCATTTCCCACATTCCACAAACCACATGACTTTGCCCTCACCCTCTTTCCCTTCCCCACTATTCCACATGGTCCCCCCTTACCAACAACCCCTACCCTCCTCCCCACTCACCCACACTTAGTCTTCCCAAGGTTTACCTTCAGACCTTACTTTCAAATACCTTCTTCCCCTCCAAAACTTCTATCTCCTAAACCCTCCATTGTCTCCACATTCAAACTAATCAGCAGCATACAGCATCTCAACTCATTAAACCTTCTTTTGCACTCTCCTTAACCACAATCAACCCCAATTGCAAACACCAACGTCGACAGCACAGAACCCGATTGCAACACCCACCGTCACCTCAAACGCCTCAGACAACTCAGACCCTATCTCTAACTCTTGTTTTTGGCTCCTTCATACAGACCACATCACTCACGTCTAAACCACCACTTCGGTATGCCCCTCTTTCCTCATTGCCCACTCCATACATTTCCCTTTCCTCGGTACTCTATCAAAGCCTTCTCCAGGTCCACACAAACACATATACAGCGTCTTCTTCCTTTTGCTGGATTTATTCTCTTGCATCCTCCCAAAAATGAACCTGCATCTATCGTTCCCTTCCTGGCATAAACCAAATTGCATCTCATCCACTTTCCCTATCCTCCGAAGTCTGTTTCTCTAGTACCCTCTCCACAATTTTCAACGCATGCTCCAACAACTTCACACCCCTATACCACCCCAGCTCATTGCATCCCCTTTGTCCCTTAAAAATGGAACTAACACACTCCCAGCCCACTCCAACCGCATTCCTCCTCCATCTAACACCCTCTGACCAACTCCCTCATACACCAATCCTCATCTCCACTCGCATTAATCATCTCAACACTCACTTCCGATGGTCCAGCAGCCTTTCCTATTCTCATTTCTCCATTGCATTTACCCACTCTTCCTGACTGACTCGCTCACTGTCCCTTCCACCACATCAGCCTCCACCCTCTGATCCCACTCACTCTCCCATTCATGATCTCTCCATATGCCGCTTTCCAGACCCTGCCTCTATCTTTTCCTCACTGAGTTCAACTTCCATCACTCCTCTCATACATCTTCCCCCTTCAACATCTTTTCCTTCCTTTGTCATGCCTTCACTAACTTATACACCTTGTTTGGGTTCTCCCCCGCAACTCAATTCAAATCACCCCCTTCTCATCCTCCTTCATTCATAGCCCTCGCAACCACTTTCTGTGCTCGCACTTCTTCTCTTCAAATCTTTTATACCCTCACTTTATTCTCTTCCGTACCATTTCTCCTAATTTCCTTATACGCATCCTTCTTTCCCCCTATCGCCTCCTTCACTTCATCATTCCCCACCCGTATCTTCCTTTCTCTCCTCTCCTCCCTTTCTTTTCCCACACCTTCATCACAACACACTCCTTAACACCCCTTCCTTAAAACACCCCCCACAGATCCGACACATCCCCCACAAGCTCGCACACTCTCATCTCAAAATCATTCTTGTCTCTTCTTCTTCTTTCAGCTTCCATTCTTTCCTCCTCACATGCACTCCCTTCCTTCAACACTCTTTTTTTCACCTTCCACTTGTCCCCATCGGCAACCACCAACTCTCTGTTGTAATTTCCAGGGGAATTACCTTAACATTCTCAAAACCTTTCTTCTCCTCTCCTTACCCACAACACAAAATCATCTCTTACTTGGGTCTCCTCCTGAACTAAAGGTCACCTTTCCTTTTGTCCTCTTGCTTAAACCACGTATTCGCTATGCCATCTCCTTCTCATCACAAACCTCTAACAGCATCCTTCCTTCCAGGTTTCCTCTCCCCAAAACCCGTTCCCTCCGTGAACCCCCCCCCCAAACCCATCGAGCCCTTTTCCCACATGTCCATTGAAATCACGCAACACAGAGAACTAATTCACCCACACTTTGCATATCCCATTCCCTGCCTCGGTCATCATAAAAATGCTCCTTCTCTTCATTTCTACAAAATATGAAATTTTCAACTTTCTCTCAACTTATCGTCTAGGGCCATTGTAGATAAAGATAGATTTTACACATAAAAATTACATCTCAGAAAATAGGGATGTTAATAAGAGTTTAAAGACACCCAGGTCTATGTGTAGGCGACTTGTAATGTGTAGCTCAAAAAATGTGGGTATATGGCTGATATCTTGACTCGTACTCATTGATATTATTAAAACCACAAAGGTCACGGACTGGTCAAACAGGGTGCATACCGTGGGAAACATGCATATGGCATGCATTCTCTTGTGTTAAACGCCATTGCCATGTCTGCTGAATTAAAGTCGCCGACGACATTAAAGGTGCAACAAGAGATTTCATATAACAGGTGTCCCTAAAAAATGTGAAAATTCTGATTTTTGCACTATTGTAAAGCTTTCCATCAAAAATATCCTCATATGAAAACATTAAGCTGAGAAATTTTCTTTGGTACAAAAATTGTGAAATTTCTAATATATAGGAGCAAATACAAAATTCAGCTTATGTTTTACATTGAAATATAAGCAAATCAAAATCACCTTTTTTTCTCTCTTTTAAGACATTTCTGTAGCCAAATACAAGGTAAGAAATCTAGTATCTAATCTTTATGAAATTATTATTATGACACAATATTTGGATGCCTCAAAATCTCTTGTTGCACCTTTAATTATAAAATCTTTCTGTTTACCCATAAGGACGCTGATTTGGTCTTAATCATTTCAGGTGAGGGCTATTGTATATAAAGGCTTTACAACCATGCAAAAATATCAATTTTGAAAAATCTTGAGGGCGCACTATTTTTCAAATGTGCCAGTGCCTCTTTAATTGTACAGCACATTGGATTAACCTGTGGTTTACCTTGTGGCATTAATTTTGAGATCTCTTGGGAGAGGTCAGACTTAAAAGCGGCTTGGCGTCTTAACCACTTTCCTTTTTTCTACTTTTGGTCCTGCCAGTCTATATCACATAAGTTCTGTAATTCTTCTTTAATCTCTTCCATAGCAGATTGATGCTTGGTAGTAAAAGCCAAGTGCGTCTTACCCGATTTATTATCAGGTAGCTCTGTGTTTTCTAGTTCATGTAGTCTATCCATGATTTGATTGTGTGATGACAGTAGCTGTGTGGGATGGCTCATATCACAGGCTTTGTTGGCAAACTCACAGGCACTGCTCATTTGAGATTTAAGAAAGTCTATTGATTCAGTAATTGTTGTCAAATGATTCATTTCCTTTTGGTATAGGGTTTTTAATTGAGAGAGCGCCTTGCTGCATTGAGACTTGATTAACTGGATTAATTCCTGCTCAAATTTCTGAACATCATTTTCTCTCTGCTTTAAGTTAGTAGTTAGCGTTTTTTGTCGAGCTTCAACTGCCACTCGCCTTTTGACCAATTTCAGATACTGGCCGTTTAATTGGGTCGTGGATTGCCGCATATCGACAACTATTTCTGCAATGGCGGTTGCCATGTCAACAACATCATGACCCCGATGCTCAACAAGACCACACGACGCACAAGCTGAGACTTTGCATTTAGCTTCCTTACAGTACAAATTCATAGGCTGCATAGGATGCTTCTGACAATGTTGCTGTTGCATCATGGGATTATATTTCTTTTCCTGCAGTTCGGTAATGGTCGACAGGTTGTGATGGTGCAGAGAACGCATTACCCGGTGACAATCAAGGCATTCTTGACACAGAAAACAACCACAATCATTACAAAAGCTCAAGGCTGGCTTTCCTTTGTTGCAGTTACCACAGATCATGGTGCTATCGATCAAACCACGATGCTCCCTCAGGTTTTCCACGATAAAGTTATTTGGGAGGCTGTCTATAGTCCCTCCTGGTAGTGCTATGAACTTGCGACAATTTGGGCAGTTGACCTTCGTTTCCTTCCCTGCATGCTGCTGTAGACAACTTTTACAATAGGTGTGTAGGCAAGGCAAACATTTAGCTTGGTGCTCTCCATTGTCATATGACTCCATACAGATAGAACAAGTCAAAAACTCCTCTTTGATATCTTCCTTCTTACTTGACGGCAATAGTGATACAGCCATGTTTTCCCTTTAGCAAGTAAGATACCAAATGTGTAGGTTCATTAAGTTTTGTAAGTATACACACAAGTAGTGTTCCACTTGGCTAATCATGATTTGGGAAGGAATACAAAAATAAAATGTTTGTTTGGTACCACCACCACTTTGGAAATGTTCTGCCACCACCACTGTCATCAAGATACTTTTAATGTTAACACTCTGTTTTCCACCCACTGAAAAAGAAGTCTGGCACCACCACTGAATACAAATGAAAGAAAAATGCAGTTTGCATTTTTATTTTCAATTCCTCCGCAATGTAGGACTATATGTGACACTATTTTTATTTCTTTTTAGCCCTTGATCTTGTGTCAAATCAAACAATGCCCAGTGTTCACGCTCTCTTGATCTACTAAAGTGTCATGGATGAAAGTACCTAAGAACCAGTGTAATGTGCAAACAGAGGGTTGGAATGGCACGCACCCGAGGGGTATTGAGTCAATCCCACTATGCACCAGTTTGGGTCATGTGATCCACAAAAATCCTTTCTTAAACCACATAAAAAACCCTGGATTTTATGATCTTTTAGCCCACAAGTGTTAGTACTTGGGGAGTTTTTAGCGGAGGGTGTGTTTATGAAATGTTTGTGGTTCTTAAACGTTTTGGAACACTTTTTATCTTAAGTACGACATGCGTTTATACAGTATAGGCACATGCAAGCATTATGGGATGGTCAAAACACCCTCTGGAACGCACCATGCACATACTGGCCTTTTGGTTATTGACTTCGACTTTGAGTAAATGATCAGCAATAACTGCACAATTCTGTGGGTTGTACCATAAAATAATATTATTAACAGGCTGTTTTGTTAGGAATTTACTTGACAAATTACTGCACTGTTCAAGACTAACTTCCTTATGATATAAAAATTTGTCCCAAGAGCTTATAGAAGATGCCAGAATTCATCAGGATTTTTATCTGCATGCGCATTTTTTACTCCCAAATTTCTTGCACGTAGTTAGTTTTTGTTTTTCAGCCTGTTTGGGGTCATTTTACCCCAAATTTTATGATGCTTTTTCAGCTTTTTGGGAGTGACACTCACTGGCATCTCTTGTTGAGATTTCACTCATTTCAGTATTTGTATCCTAAATGTGTCACAAAAAATTCCAAAGAAAAACCATCACACTTAAATTAGAATAGTCATGTTCACATAATGATGATCATTTTACACATTACACTATCTACCTAGGGAGCAGACATGTCACAGAAAGTTTTATACCAAAAATTTTGTACCAAAAACCTTTTGTCAAGATATTCCATGAAGTCTGGGTGAACCATATTTTATACCTGGATGCTGAAATGACCTTTGACCTCAGAGAAAGGTCAACCTCATTTCCTACAAAATGTCTAAAACCGACTGGAAATTATGTAACAACTCCTTTTAACTGATCTACATACACAGCTGTTTGACCCATGCAAATCGTCCTTTATTTAGAGCAATTTTAAGCAGTGGCGACACAGATTTGACAACTGATATAAGTAGGGATATGCATGAGTTATTACCTCTGAAAAAATCAGAAAAAATCCATTGCGGCGAGGGAATTTGCCATTTGACCCATGTGTGTTTGGAACTGTAGTCTGATAGGGTGGAAGCCGTGACATGGGCACAATTTTTTTTGGATGTTTTTTACAATTTTTTAATTTTTTATTTATTGATTATTTAATTTGAAACACAAAATACATATCAAATTAAACTCTTGTTGAGATCTCTAAAATGACACCTTAAGTATGCCCACATAGCATGTAACAACTTTTGAAGTGTGATCATTTAAGTAAAAAAATGACATGGTGGAGCTGAGGCTCCACGCGGGTGAAATTTGGGAATAAACAATCCACTAGTTTACTAATTAACATGTCACTGTCCTAATTTCATATAAAAATCTGTTTTTTATTGGGGAAGTTATTAGATCATTGGCATTGATTGAATTTTTTTGGGTGAAATAATTGAATATATTAAATACTTGGCAACTGGACTGAATAATAATAATATAAAGTAAAATGTTGGACCCTCAAAATGGAAAAATCACGGTCAAACAGCAAAATATGCATGCGATTGAAACTTTGTGATGGTTGTATACTCTGAGCTTTGTTGATGTGCCACTGTTTGGAAAAATTAAATCTTCACATTAAAGTACTTTTAAAACTTAACACTTTCAAATTTTTTATTTAAATGGCAGACAGTTATTTTATTTAATTAAAATGTAAAGGTAGACCTGTAACAATTTGCACTAAAAAATTTAGAGCAATGAGGAATATCTACGCGCCTTGCCAAAAGTAGCTATAGATTACAAAAAACCACCAGGGATGGTCGTTTTTATAAGAAACTTATTGAAGGAAGCCTTAGTGCCCACGGAAGCAACTCTTATGTTGGGCGTGGATTTACAAGCACAAGAATAATCACAAGAGTTGTATCTTAGTCCATAGTAAATCGACACATCATGTGTGCCATTTCCATGTAACTTTCAAGACTCTCTCTTTAAGTGACCTCTAATTGTATAAAAGGTTAAGCTTTAAAAAATGTGTTAAATGTTCCATTAAATCAATCAGTGGAAAACACTCTACATATTTTTGTG